>CAUYQV010145554.1:0-13456 GCA_963574575.1 Galagoides demidoff | reverse complement strand
GGCCAGCAGAGTGAGGACAGACCACGCTGGGCCAGGGGAAGGTGGGCCAGCAGAGTGAGGACAGACCACGCTGGGCCAGGGGAAGGTGGGCCAGCAGAGTGAGGACAGACCACGCTGGGCCAGGGGAAGGTGGGCCAGCAGAGTGAGGACAGACCACACCGGGCCAGGGGGAGGTGGGCCAGAGTGAGGACAGACCACACCGGGCCAGGGGTAGGTGGTATGAGGAGCCCCAGCCCCTACCCCACTGGTCCTACCCACAGAGGTCCAGCATTCACCAGTATTCATTCAATAAAGATTTGCTGAATCCTGGTGTGGTGGCTCACTCCCAGCACTCTGCAAAGCCAAGGCAGGAGCATCCCTTGAGCTTGGGAGTTCAAGACCAACCTGAGCAAGAGCGAGACGCTGTCTTACTAAAAATGGAAAACAGCCAGATGTTGCAGTGGGTGCCTACAGTGCCAGCTTCTCAGCAGGCTGAAATAGGAGATTCGTTTAACCCAGGACTTTGAGTTTGCTGTGAGATAGGCTGACGCCAAAGCACTCTAACATGGGCCACAGAGTGAGACTCTGTCTAAAATAAAATAAAATATAATATTTGCTAAGCACCAGCTGGATGCCAGCCATTTCTCTGGGTGCTGGAATACATGGAGGACATAGCAGAAAAAAAATCCTTGCCCTCGTGGGGCATTCTGATGTGGTGAGAGGGAATACTAGACAAATATTGTCACATGTTAAAAAGCAATACATTCACGGGGAAAGAATCCAAGTAAGTAGGACTAGAGGTGGGAATGGGAGTTACAAATTCAAATATGGTGGCAAATAGTGGGGTGCTGCTAATTGTTTAACAGATGGCTTTCTGGGGGAAAAGCTCTGATTTGTAGCTATGGCCAAGTTCAAGGGTGTAAATATTCTCAACGTGGCAGATTACAAACTACGGATTCGACATCAATAAAGGTAAAATCTGGAAGAAGGGAGAGGTAGCACAGTGTTGTTATATTTTCACCATAACAGATACAACATGTAGATGACCTTAATATAGACAGCAGTAAAATGCAAAGTAATTAGGAAGTGAGGAATTCTGAGTATTTTAAAATCTTGGCTTCTAATATAATTTAATTAATTATAAGTTTACATAACTTAGTTTTCAATGATGTCTGTATTTACTACCTGGCTCCCAAATTTCCTAAAATTAACAGTCCACTCTTCTGAGCTGGTGCTAGCTGGGTCAGGCAGGTTACTGGCGGTCAGCAAAGGCCTTGCTGAGAAAGTAACATTTGAACAGAAACTTTGAGAGGTAAGGGAGCAAGGCCAGAGCATCTGGGGATGAGCACCTGCTTCCTTCCTGTGTACACATGGCCGTGGCCTTGAGCTGTCCCTGAGCCTGGGCGTCTCTGTTCCCCTGTTATGCACACCCTTCAGGGCCAATCTCACAGGAGACCAACTGGGTAGAATCTTTCTTCTAGGCCCCCCTATATCCCTGGAAAAACATGTGGATGTGAAGACAGCATGAACAAATGTTTGGCCTCACATGGACACTGTCCTCCATGAGCCCACAACACCTTGAGCCCAGTTGTTTTCGTCCTTTTCATCACTGTTGTGTTGTTGTGTTCCTGTCTGCCTCCCCCAGGTGTGTGAAAATGCCCAGCTCATGGTTGATGGTCTTGAGTGCCTGGTTGTTGAAGGGCTCAACACTGATCTTACCCTGGGCAGGTGTAGGCATAGGGGTCTGAGTGGCCGCCTTTCCGTTGAGTGAGGTCCACAGGCTGGGCCCCCTCTGGGCAGCAGCTTGGTCAGCACAACCACCTGCTTCCTGCTCTGCCCAGCTAAGGCAAAGGACAGCTTGGACCAGCCACCGCCTGTCAGGCCAGGGGCTTGGGGCTTTATGTGGCTGTGTTACTCACGTCTCGCTGCAGCCCAGCAGCTGGGTGTTCTTATCTCCACTTTACCTATTAGGAAAATGAGGGGAAAGACCGTGTCACCCAAGGTCACTTCAGCAGCAAGTGACAAAGTTTTCACTTTGCTGTACAGCTTGTGTAAGAACTGGTTCCAGGCAGTATGGAGGTCAGATGTAGAACATTAACTGTGATGCTCTCGGGCGGTGTGGGTGAGCGCCCATTAGAACCCCAGCCACGCTTGGGAGCACAGAGCAGAAACCAGTGATTCCACTGCCGCAGGTGTCAGGGGCACCTGGACGCCGGAGATGCTGCTGGCTGCACTTCCTCTTCTAACTGCAAAAGGCGTGGGGGTGCAGAGACCTCCAGCCAGGAATGAAGGTGTTAGACGGGCCCCAGAGGAGAAGTTTTCCACCAGCTGGCTCAGGATCCCTCCTCCCTGCACCACTGCCTGGACCAAAGGCTGTGGGCCAACACCATTTATTTATTTATTTACTTAACAAAGCAAGCCAGGCTACTATTTCTTAAATATTAACTTTTTTCCCCTGGTATTTCTCCCCTCATGCAATATACTGGTCTGAGTTTGTACTCCAGGGGAAGGAGGTTGCTGGGGAAGACGGCACAGGAGGTCACCACTGTCTTTACTTTCCAAAAACTTTTGAGTCCTCAAAGGAACGAAGAGGATTAGGGTATCCTCAAAAATGTCTGGGGAAAAAGACAAAACAGCAGGGCTGGGGAAGGTAGAGAGTGAAGTTACCAACAGCAGGGTGGACCAGTGTCAGCAGGTCAGCAGGATGGTCCCCAAGCACTCAGAATGCTTTAGGAAGCGAGGGGCAGGGGGTTCTCTCTCTCCCGCCTGGGCAGAGCCCTGGGAACCAGGCAGACACAGACTCCCCTGCTACAGCTGGTGCAGATGGAGCAGCCAGGCTGCGGGCCCTCAGGGCCTGGGGGGACGGCTGCCTTGGGGGCAGCCCAGACACTGTGGGTCTCACAGAAACCTGGGTGGACCAGTGAGATAAAGAACCAGCTCCCTCGGCCCTGTTCTGAGTCTTGGCATGAAAATTTAGCCACAATCCTAGGAGTAGGGTGATAATCCCAAATTGTCATCATTTTTGGTTTCTGTCCCCTGGGGGTTCAGAGGCTCACAGTAAAAATGCAGTCAAGTTACAGAGTCTCAAACTGAAGAAAGTATTTATTAAGCCCCTAAGATTCTAGGCCTTAGGCACCAGTGCTCAGAGTGGGGGAAATGGCAACATGGGGACCTGCCAGTGGTCCCTCCATCTCTACTGAGCAGGTGGTGACCCGTGCACACCAGTCACCGCAGGTATTCACAAGGCACCTGTTCTGGGCAGGCTCTGGGGCTGAGAGACACAAAATCACAGCCAGTAAGTGGAGAGTGGGGATTAAACCCCCACGGCTGTTAGAGGTAGGACTGTGTGCCCTTAAACTATTACCAAAGTCCTAAACCTGGTTCCTGCAATATGACCTTCTTTGGAAAAAAGTCTTAATCTTGTAGATAACAAGATGAAGATGAGGTCATTAGGGTGGGCCTGATGCAACATGACCGTCTATTTATTTATTTATGACAAAGTTTCACTCTGTCACCCTGGGTAGAGTGTAGTGGTGTCTTAATTCACAGCAACCTCAAAGTCCTGGATCTGGGAGATTCTCTTGCCTCAGCCTCCCTAGTAGCTGGAACTACAGGCATCCACCACAACACCCAGCTACATTTTCTTTTTTTAGTAGAGATGGGATCTCACTCTTAGGTTGGTCTTAAATTCCTCAGCTCAAGTGATCCTCCCACCTCAGCCTCCCAGAGTGTTGGGATTACAGGCATGGGCCACCTCGCCTGGCCATGACCATCCTTATAAAAAGGGAAATCAAGCATAGAGGCAGACACACACACAGGAGAGTAGCACAGGAAAACAAAAGCAGAGATCAGGGCACCGCTCTGCCCGCCGCCAGCGGAACCCGGGGACAGCAGTGCGCAGACGCCCCCTCGCAGCCCTCAGAAGGAGCCGCCCCTGCTGGCACTTTGATCTCAAACTTCCCTGAAACTGCCAGACAATGCATTTCCAAAGTTTAAACCACCCAATCTGTGGTACTTTGTTACGGCAGCCTAGGACACTATTAAGGTGGCTAATTCAAGAGACTGTGACTTAAACCAGCCAGTGACACAGCCGTGTTGTTAACCCATGTCCTGCTGGTGCGGCCAGATTCTTCAGAGGAGAATGTGTCTCTGTCTCTCTCCCCATTAACCCGCTGCAGTTTCTTCCCTCTCCTCTGCTCTAGTCACCCACACTCTCAGCAAAGACCCCACAGTTCTTCTGGCTGGGTCCCTGGAATTCCAGAGACGTGCCCAGCACTCTCAGACTCCAGAACAAGGCTCCTGCCATCCCTGCCCTGTACTCGCAGACTCCAGAGCGAGGCACCCGCTGTCCTGCCTTCCGTGCCCTGCACCATCTGCCGGTGACCACCTGTTACATCGCCCTCCTCCTTCAGGCAGACTGGCTGTCTCCCTCCTCCAACATCAGCGGCATTAAAACATTAACGTATTTTCACACTCAGCATCAGTGTTGGGGAGGGAAATGGCTGACTTCTTTGGGGCCTTGAATGCTTCTAGAAGGTCCAGGGTCAGCAGGTGCTTTAAAACTTTTCCACATTCTCAGACAACTGAATCTGAAGGTGCCAACCTGGGGTTCCTCACCCTCCTTTCTCCTCTGGTTTCTGAAATTGCCTCCCCATGAACGAGAAATCTCTTCAAGTGCTATACTTGGCTGATATCTATCGTATTAACGGATTTCTCAACCAATGCCATAAAACCTTATTCCACTTCCTTCCTGTGTTTTCACAAGGTTCTGTCAGCTCCCCCAGCTCGCCTCAGCAGAGATGACCTGGCTGGGTGAGCACTTTATTTTGGCACCTGAAGGTGGTGTTGGTTGGAGTTTTCTATCCACATATTGTAAAAAGAAGCACAAACAGAACAAAAACATCCAGTTCTAGGCCATGAAGGCCCTCCAATTCCAGATGGAGGCAGGAGCCCTGCTCCTCCAGGATCAAGGCCCTGGCTGGCTCCCTGAGAACAGAGGACAACTATGGCTGCTGCTGCCCAGCGGGACACTGGCCCTCGATGACCACAGGGTTTGCAGGGGTTGCCAGCCTGGTCTTTTGGAGGGCCTGCCCCAAGACCACTTCTCCATCTGGGGAAAGCACCAAACTCCAATGAAGAACCCACACCCAGGCAGGTTTTCCTTGTGAGGAATCCATTCTGTGCCTGTCCTTGGTGGCTTTGAGAGTTCAGGCCACACCGTGCTGCCCTGTGGCCTGCTGCTCTGAGGAGCCTCAGAGCAGCTGAATTTTATGAAAGTTGCATGAAGAGGCCTACAATGGGCCGAGGAGGGGGAAGGGTGATGCACACACTCCCCATCCTGACACAGCCCAGCGGGCCAGGGCACAGTCGAATCTGACAAATATTTATGGGGCTCCTAAGAAGCAGGAGAGGGGGTGGGGGCGGGGGGCCTCATGCTTGCTTTAAATTCAACCTCAGGCAGTTACATTCTGTGCCGATATGGGACTCCGAAGAACAGTGGCTTTTGTGAGACAGAAGTTCCTTTCTGCTTCACTACCAGCCCAGAGGCAGGTGTTCGGATGGGGGCTCTGCTTCCCTCACTGCTTGTCTGTCTTCTCAGGGTCCCACCCAAACCAGTCAGAGGGAAAGGGAGAATCTTCTCATTAGCCCAAAGTTGGTTGCCTGGAGTTACAAGAGATATGGGAAGTGTAGTCTCCAGCAGAGTACCTATGTCCCTGCCAAAACCGGGGAATCTAATTGAAGAACAGATTCTACTGGATGTGGACTCAGCTCTGCCACCCCCCCGCTTTTAAACTTCAGAGACAGGGCCTCACTCTCACCCTGGCTGGAGTGCAGTGGCATCATCACAGCTCACTAACCTTGAGCTCCTTGGCTCAGGCAATCCTCCCACCTCAGTCTCCCAAGTAGCTGAGCAGCTGGCACTATAGGCACGTGCCACTACACCTGGTGAGTTTTTAAAATTTGTTTGCAGAGACAGGAGTCTTACTATGTTAGCCAGCCTGGTCTCCAACTCTTGGCCTTAAGCGAGCCTCCCTCTTCAGCCTCTCCAAAGTGTTTGGACACAGGTGTGAGCCACTGTGCCTGACACAACCCTTTCTTTCACTCACCCCCTCAATTAATTACTTACTGAGAGCCAGCCATGTGTGTGGCACTACTGTGACTCAGCTGTGAAGATCTGTCAGTGGATCTGAACGGTCATTCAGCTAATGTCACGTCGTGTGTGTTCTCTAGGGAGAACTCGCCAGTGAAGGAAGGACACCACCCAACCAGGCACACTGGCCCTCTGTGCACACATCTGCTGCGCACAGTACCAGGTGGCCTCTGCAATGGCCCCCAGTGGTCTCCACGTCCTGGGAGTCACATCTGTGTGTAGCGTCCCCCCCTCGTGTATGCCAGACCGAGGTACTCACTTCCAACAAATAGAATATAGCAAAAGCTATAGACCGTCACTTCTGAGAGTGGGTTACAGGAGGCCCAGGCTTCCATCTGCTGCTCTCTCTCCCGCAGCCCTCACTCCGGGGAAATCCTGCTGCTGAGTTTGGACTAACTTTATGGGGAAGCTCACGTTGGCAGGAAATACTCACCAGCCAGCAAGGACCTACAGCTTGACAAGGGCCACGACAGTGAGCTTGGAAACCGTTCCCCCCACATTGACCCTCGAGATGGCTGCAGCCCTGGGAGAGACCCTGAACCACAATCAACCAGCCGTGACCCATCTGCTCCTAAATCTCCAACACCGAAACCGTGAAATCATAATGTTGTTGTTTAAGCTGCTACATTTCGGGGTAGTTTGTCATACAGAAATGTATGACTGATACAAAAATCATTATTCTCAGGTAGCATTTGAGGTCGGAAGAATGTGAAAAGTGAGTGATGCCTGTCGCTGTGGGGACAGGGAGACAGGTGCACACACGGGCCTGGGGCCTCCAACAGAGGGTGGAAGGTGTGACGGGGCAGGTGGGCTGAGCAGGACACAGGAGCACAGAGGAGGCTCCTTATCCAGACAAGGAGAGTCACTCTGGAAAAAATCATATTTCTAGGGAAAATTGAGGAAGGGTCGTTCTGTGAATAGGGGTCAGCATAAGGATGTCCTAAGCGGAAATGGTGCCATGTGTGCTTGAGAACGGCTCTGTGGTTTGTGTGCAAAGCAAGAGATGAAGGAAAATGAGGTAGAGAAACGACAAGAACCTAATTTGTTCTCATGCCAGTGATTCATTTTAAGAGAATCAATATTAAGAAATCCTACTTTGAGTGAAAGGCTGTAAAAACAGAGGAGTTAATAAAGGAACGAGCATGTTCTCGACAGTCCAGCACCTGAATTTTAAGAAGCCAAATTCAATTATCTTTAGAACACGGACAAGTATAATTTGTTTCATTGTTTTGCTCATAAAATTTGAGCCAGGAACAGTTGACATGTTTCCAGGGAATAATTATGGTTCCTATTGAGAAACCAGCTCAGGTGACGTCTGATGTATTTGCACGTGGGAAGCTGGCCCCTCCGGCTTTAGGATGTTCTAAATCTGTATTTTGAAAATCTGAGAAGAGGTTTGGGAAGAATTGCATGCTTTTTGTTTACTTGACTGTTTCCTCTCTCTTTTCCTTTCTCTTCCCTTTTCCTCTTTCTCTCCCTTCTCCTTTAGCTCTTCAGGATGCTGAAAGATCCATAGTATTTCTAGACGCTAAGCATCAGCATTGCAAGGGAAGAAAGGGAAATAAAAGCACTCCTCTCTCCCTGCGAACACTGGCCCCAAAGATTTTTTAACTGGCTCTTAGAAGATTCCATGGGTCACTAATGCTCATAAATAAGTCTAATGACTCCCCAGGTAATGAGATTATTTGAATCAACATGACCAAAAAACTATGCTTGTGAATGTGGTCAGTCTGGAATAGGAAGAAATTTTTAAAAATTAACCTCAAAAATTAAAATGTTTTATAATACCATTTCAAAATGATTTTCTGTACCTGGAATCCACAATTACCGACATGAAATGAGGGTCAGATGCCCCATTGCCCCTGGATCACAGCACTCCTTGAAGCTAAGGTCTCTGCTCAGGGGCTCTGAGTGGTCTCCTGGAAATAAACATTGCCCACTGTGTTGGGTTTGCTGGAGGGAACACACCGCCCCCCTCCCAGACCTAACTGGGCACCTTTCGTCATGAAGAAGTTATTCCTTCCTCTGTCCCCCATATATGAGTGGCTTGTGCCTCTGTCACTATCTGCAGGAATGACACTAAAAGATTATTAACCAAAAGGCAAAAGTGTGGACCAGTCAGAATTAGCAAGGCGCTGCAGGAGTGCTGCGGAGTCCCTGGTCGAGGCACTTTAGCAGGGGGATGGGGGGGTGTCCAGAGGAGAGATTGGGGGGCAAAGGGCTTATCAGGGGCTCCTTGGAGGTTCTTATTTGTACAGGATGAATAAAGTTTTAACGTCTGTCTCCCCCACCAGACCCGTGAGCAGCTTGAGGACCTGGGCTCTATCCTGTTCAACTCCTTGTCTCTGCTGCCTCGTCCAATGCCAGCCCAGAGTAGATGCTTGGAAAATATGTGTTGTACAAAATTGAAGTACTCGTGCCTACTAAACACTTAGTACTTACTGGGGCTCCACTTTCAGGTGAACTCTGTGCTGGCAAACGTGGGGGATGTAAAGAGAATTAGGAGTTGACCTTCACCTTTGATGAGTTTTCAGGCTTCTTACCAGACTGCAGCAGACACTATCTCACTCATCGTGGTGTCCCAGGCCAGGGACAGTGCTGAGCACACAGCAGGCACTGGTAAACATTTGTTGACTAACTGTAACCTCTTGTGTCTGTGCTGGAAGGGTGTCCTCGGGCTGGCCACTCTGCCTCTAAATCTGCCAGCCCAGCAAACTCAGTTCCGCAGAATGACGCCCAGTGACCCAGCAAACTGTTATGGCTAGCCAGGAACAAAAGCCACTGGGAAAAAACACATCACTTTTCATCTGGTGTTTCAAAAGGAACTGAGGTCTTAAAATCAAGTCACAGCTGTCCCAATCAGATCGTCTTTTCAAAGCAATTACAGGGCTGGGAGCCAACGGCGACCGCATACACCTTTGCAGTAATCAGCACCACTGTTCTCCACGCCGAAAGCAAAATCGCGTAAACAAGGCTGTGTTGTGGGCTTCCTCGACCCAGACTTTCAGGAAGGAGCTGACACACTGCCCAGACCCGTGCTCACCCACAGAGCGCAGAGGCCAAACCAGCCCGAGAAGCTCGTGTTTTCCCGGCCGGATGATGCACTCAGCTCACCGAGTGACTGGCCAGGAAACAAAGAGAAGAAAAAAACACACACCTCGTGGAGACCACTCACGGAGAGAAGAATTGCTTCAGCTGGACTTTGTTTTCCTATTTTCATGAAGTATCAAGATGTACAAAAATAGACGAAGTAAGATCCATTATGTTAGTTCCTAAAAAGGAAACAAAATATGTTTTTCTTTTAGAGATCTGGGCATGTTATTACTCTTCTTGAAAACTTAAGCGACTCTCTGCTTTATAAGCTTCAAGTTCCCTTGGTAACCCCTGGTGGGTCTTTTACAACTTGTTTAAAACAAACTTCCTCCCCAGACATGCCCCCTTCTCCCCACGCAGTCCTTCTTGGGGTCTGCCAGGCCCCCATGGTCTTACCCACCTTGCCGGGGTTCTCGTCTACAAGCCTTTGATCACACCGTTCCTTCTGCTCACAATGCCCTTCCCCACCTCAGTCTATGGAGAGACTCTGAGTCACCTTTCCAGATCAGTTCCAAAGGCACTTTCTCAAAGTCCGTCACCCAAACACAGTGCTAGCTTCTCCTTCCCCACACGCCTACCTGTGCCTCTTCCTGTACTTCTCCCATGTCATTCATTCATTCATCTAGGCAGGAATGTTCATCATCTTTGCACTTTGTACCGGATTCCGTGCTAGGAGCTAAGGACCCAGGTGTAAAATCCCTGTCCAGTGGGGAACTCAGACGAGTGAATTGATTATCACAAGACAGAATTTTAAGATTTTTGGTAAAGTAGGCAGAAGGTGCTTTGGGAAATCAGAGGAGGGTGACATAGTACAGTCTGATTAGTGGAAGAGGATTTGGGGGCTTCCTAGAGGAGGTGACACTTGCACAGCCTAAAGGACAAAGGAGTTTTTGTGTCCCTCTCCTCATTCCTGGTCAATCACAGATCATGTCAAATTGGGTCATTTATTCTACACAAGTTCACTGAGCTCTTTGCTAGGAGAAAAACACGTCCAGGAGCATCTTGGGAACTGCAGAGCAGCAGTGAGGGTTGAGGGGGGCAGAGGTTGATAAAAGAAATATTAGAGAAAATCAGAATGAATCTCAGGTTTTTGGTTTAGCTGAATGGGCAGATAGTGGACCAGGGCAGCCTGCCAGGTGCAGCTGTGCAGGCTGTGGGCTCAAAAATGCAGAAGGAGGGCCAGGTCCACGAGGAAGAGTCTTGTTCTTGACACCAGAGTACCAGCACTTGATGTATGATATTGGAATGATGCACTGGAATGGAGAGAATCATTTTATTTTCTTTTTTTTTAATTAATTGATCTCTGTATACATTGATGCAAACATGGGGTACTTTGTGCTGTTTCATATACAATTTGAAATGCTTTCATCAAGCTGGTTAACATAAATTTCACGTCATTTGGTTAATCATTGTATCAACACATTTATATTCTAGTTCTAGAAAAGTTCACTTGTACCCTTGTTAGACAGATATATAGGTGATCTTTCCCATCTCCCTCCCACCACCCATCCACCCTTCTCCCCTCTAATAGTTGTATATCTTTAGAGAGTACAGGTGATGTTTTGAGCCAGGCATACTATGTGAATTAATCAAATCAGGGTAATTGGGGTATCCGTCACCTCAGGCATTTAATATTTCTTTCTTTTCTTTTTTTTTCCTTTTTTTTTTTTTTGTAGAGACAGAGTCTCACTATGTTGCCCTTGGTAGAGTGCTATGGCGTCACAGCTCACAGCAACCTCCAACTCTTGGGCTTTGGTGATTCTCTTGCCTCAGCCTCCTGAGTAGCCGGGACTATAGGCTCCCGCCAGAATGCCCAGCTATTTTTTTGTTGCAGTTTGGCTGGGGCCGGGTTTGAACCCACTACCCTTGGTATGTGGAGCCAGCGCCCTACCCAGTGAGCCATAGGCACCACCCCAGGCATTTAACTTTCTTTGTGTCAGGGCCATTCCAATCTTGTTTTTTTCGTTATTTTAAAATACACCCTACTTTATTGTTGGTTGCAGTCATTTTGTTGTGTTAATCCAATCTTGCCCAGTCGTCTCACTGTATTTTTTCACTGGTCCCCACTTTATCCCCCGTGCCCCACTGTCCTCCCCAGCCTCTGGTAACCGCCATCCTACTCTGTCTCCAGGATATCAGTTGTTTATGATACTTAGCTCCCATGTGTGAATGGGAACGTGTGAGATTTGTCTTTCTGTGCTTGTGCTGGGTGTTTTGTCCTGAGGTGCCCCTCTCCCTGGAGTTCTGGTTCGTCTCTCCCCATGTGGGTCTGCACCAGTGTGGGCTAGATCCACCCGGGGAGGGTTGGCAGTGGGGCACCAAGATGGAAATGTAGGCTTAGGGGAGCCGGGCAGGATTGGGACCCGTTGCCAAAAGTGAGATGAGCAGGTGCCAGGTCACTTGGGCTCCCGGGGCAAGGCCTTCTGAGCTGGCGCTGGGTTCTAAGGCCTTGGTTCATTTTTGCCCCAGGCTTCTAAGTAGACTAGGTCAGATTTCTTGGTTCTCCTATCTTGTTGGAATCGGTTTATTGTGATTTCAGCTAATAAGTGGCTCACCTGTCAGCGCCTTGATTTCCTTTGGAGTCTGTAGTTGCACTCCTGGTTTGGTGGAATATCCTTTACAAGCTCCGTTCCTAGAGGCCAGCTGGGCAAGGCCTGCTGAGCCCTCGAGTCGCTCCAGCTGTTGGTTAGCTGTCTCTCCCTGGTCTAAGACAGGAGCAGGGGACAGAAACACATCTGGGGATTCCTGTGCTGTGGGATAGGTTCTGTTCTTGTCACTACAGGGCGGTGGTGAGACTGAGGCTCGGAGATGGAGGCCTATGATTCCTGCCCCGGGCTCCATCTGCTCTTTCTGGGCAGAGCTCCCGTGAGTGCAGTCGTGTGCTTTTGCTTAGCCTCTCCTGGCCCTGCTGAGTGTTTCGATGCTCCCGTTTTAGTGCCTTGGTGGTATCTAGCCCTCCTCCCCCAGCCACTGCACCCCTGGGGGGTTGGAAGCATTGCTGTTGGTATTAGAGGTTGGAGAATAGACTGGAGACCCCCAGGAGAGGGTAGTGGTGTGGCTTCTGCTCTGTCTCCCATCGTGTATAGATAATTGGGGAGTGGAAATAAAAGGAGATGTTGGATTAAAAGTTGACCTGTATAGTCTGTGGCCCTTTTTGGCCACATGGAAGGAACTATTCCCAGGTATCCTGGTCTTAGAACAGACAAACGGTGGGACCCAGCTCTTACTTCAGGTTTCTTAATGTAGTCAGCCAGGAGAACATCCCAAGAGCATACGTCTCTTACCTTGTGACTTCGTAATTTCCAGGATCACAACTGGCTTCCCATTGGGTTACCTTTTGGAACCGTGGCTCTCAGAAGAGACCTGGATTCCTGAGGGGCATTTCGGTGGCAACTTGATCCGTCCTGCTTGTTATCTCTTCTGGTTGGGTGTCCCTAGTTGGCCGATCCTATCTGAGTGTCTGTGATTTCTCTTCCTTGATTTTGGTTCTTGCACACCTGGCCGGCCCCTAGGCTGCGCAAGACACTTTCTTGGGCACCTGGAGCCCTGTAGGCCCCAGTAATCCACGAGGAGGAGAGGGTGGCTGCCTGTTTAGGATCTGCTGATTCCGGCCAGGTGATCACCAGGCAGCGCTCATCTTCCTCTCCATGCCTGTTTATTCGGCGTTGTTAGGGAATGTGATAATTCAATGCAGTGACATTTCAGCACCAAACCAGTTTTCTTCTCCAACCATTTCACCGTCTGGAGTGATTCTTGTTTATTTGGCATGGTCGGGGAATGTGATTATTCATTCAAATGACTCTTGAGTTCCAAACAGTGTTTCTACTTTAACCTCTTAAATGGAAAAAAACCTATAAAGCAGAGCTTGTATTTCCGTATTTTCGAGAACATAGGAGCCCTTTCTGCTGAGTGTCAGGATTGCACCTGGAGCATCAGCACCGCGCAGGCCAGTGCCCACTCAGGGCCTTCGAGCTGACCAGCCTTGACTGTTTGGTTTTTATAAGTCTCACATCTGTGTTGTATATTTTTTGGGTGGCAGTCTCTCGTTGCTTTTGCTGGTTATTGTTGGACCTGCTTCCACTTGAGCCCTTCTTTTTTTTTTTTTTTTTTTTGAGACGGAGCCTCAAGCTATCCCCCTGGGTAGAGTGCCATGGCATCACAGCTCACAGCAACCTCCAACTCCTGGGCTCAAGCGAGTCTCCTGCCTCAGCCTCCCAAGTAGCTGGGACTACA
>CAUYQV010145550.1:0-19821 GCA_963574575.1 Galagoides demidoff | reverse complement strand
CCCCTGGGTAGAGTGCCATGGCATCACAGCTCATAGCAACCTCCAACTCCTGGGCTCAAGCGAGTCTCCTGCCTCCGCCTCCCAAGTAGCTGGGACCACAGGCGCCCACCACAACGCCCGGCCATTTTTTTTTTTTTTTTTGGTTGCAGCCATCATTGTTTGGCGGGCCCGGGCCAGGGATTCGAACCTTTGCCGCTTGAGCCACAGGCGCCAAGCCTTCATTCGTTCTTTATGAGGTTTTTGTTCTCAGTCCTTATGTTAAACATTGTTATTGTTATTAAACTTAGCCTTTTTAATTATGTGAAGGCAAAAGTGGAAACCTAATATATATATGTATAAGTAAGAAAAATAAAAAAAAAGAATACTAGGGGCACACTAGCATGCCCCTCACCCAGAGAACTTAACCATCCTCTCTCCACCCCTTCACCTTCTTACCTTTCCTTGAGTTTTGCCTAATCTGAAATCTTAAAAAAAAAAATCAATTTTATCTCAAAAAACTGTTAAGATTTTCAATTCAAACATAGCCATTGCAAATAAAATAAAATAAAATAAAATAATAAAACAGAGAGAGATTTGTTCCAAGTGGGCAAATGAAGAATCACATGGAGAAAGTGGATATTATCGGTTTCTTTTTTTGCTGCGCTAACAAATTGACACAATTAATTTGAACAAAGTTTTAAAAGAAAACAAATTGACACAGGTATAAACAACAGATGTTTATCATCTTATGGTTCTGGAGGTCAGAGGTCTGAGGTCAGAGGTCTGAGATGGAGTTTCTTCAGTTAAAATCAAAGTCTTGCCAGGGTGTCAGACGCTCTTTGGAATCTCTAGGGGAGAATCCAGTCCTTGCCTCTTCTACTTCCTAGGAGCCTCCTGCGCTGGCTGCTAGCTTCCTGCACGCTCAAATCCCTCTGTACCACCCTCTTAAAAGGACACCGAGATTGCATTGCGGTTACACGGATAAATGAAAGGAATCTTTAGCTCAATCCCATCTGCAAAATTCCTTTGTGTTATTCCTGAACATGCTCACGGGTTCCAGGGATCAGAACATGAGGTTTGCCCAGCCAGTGCAAGGCTGATGGAGCGGCTGGGTCCACAGGGACCTCACTGCAGGCACAGGTGGGCACAGGACTTTGCTGATTCTCAGTTCAACAGGTAAAGGGAACACGAGGGCATCCCCTAGCTGAGAGTTATGAATCTGGGGAGAGGTGCTGAGAGTTTCAACCAGGAGAGGGCACCGTTCACACACAGAGAAGGCTGCATGGACTGGACCCTAGGATCAGGTGTATAAGTAGCCAGCCTTCCCACTGGGAGAAGATATTTGCATGCTATGAATTTGACCAAGGGTTTATCACTGGAATCTACAGACAACTCAGATTAACCAACAAGAAAAGAGCAAACTACCCCATTTGTAAGTGGGCAAGAGACTCGAACAGAAACTTCTCTGAAGATGACAGATGAATGGCCAAGAAACACATGAAAAACTGCTCATCATCCCGGATCATCAGAGAAATGCAAATCAAAGCCAGTCTGAGATATCACCTAACCCCAGTGAGATTAGCCCACATCACAAAATCCCACATCTGCGGATGCTGGAGTGGATTTGGAGAGAAGGGAACACTCGTACACTGCTGATGGGATTGCAAACTAGTACAGCCTCTTTGGAAAGAACTGTGGAGAATGGGCGATGCCTGTGGCTCAGTAGGTAAGGTACCAGTGCCATATACTGAGGGTGGTGGGTTCAAACTCAGCCCTGTTCAACTAAAACAGCAGTGGCAACTACAACAAAAATAGCCAGGTGTTGTGGCAGGTGCCTGTAGTCCCAGCTACTTGGGAGGCTGAGGCAAGAGTTGCTCAAACCCAAGAGTTAGAGGTTGCTGTGAGCTGTGAGGTCACAGCACTCTGACAGCTTGAGACTGTGTCTCAAAAAAAAAAAAAGTGTGGAGAATCCTCAAAGAGCTAAAAGCTGACATTCCATTTGATGCTGCAATCCCATTATGAGGCATCTACCCAGAAAAATAAAAATAATTTTACCACAAGGACATTTGCACTAGAATGTTTATTGCAGCTCAATCCACAATCACCAAGATGTGGAAGCAACCCAAGTGCCCATCAATCCAGGAATGGATTAACAACCTGTGGTATGTGTACACCATGGAGTACTATTCAGCTGTAAGAAAGATGGAGACTTTACATCTTTTGTGTTTGCCTGGATGGAGCTGAAACACATTCTTCTTAATACAGTATCTCAAGAATGGAGGGTGCGGCACCTGTGGCTCAAAAGGGTAGGACACTGACCCCATACGGTGGAGGTGGCAGGTTCAAACCCAGCCCCAGCCAAAAAAAAGAATGGAGGAAAATTTGTACCCAATGTGCTCAATACTAATATGAAACCAATATATAAACAAGTATATGCCCACATGAAAAAAAAAAAAAAACAGTATAGTCTAGCAAGGGGGAAGGGAGAGGAAAAAGAGGGAAGGGGTAGAGATGGTAATTGGCAGGGTCTCACCTAATGTGCACAAGGTGAGGGTGATCAGCACAGACCCTAGGTGAAGGGTTCAGCTACAACTTCAACTTTATCTTAAAAATGAAAACAATGTAACCTAGGGGCAGTGCCTATGCTTCAAAGGAGTAGGGTGCCAGCCCCATATGCTGGAGGTGGTGGGTTCAAACCCAGCCCCCGCCAAAAACTGCAAAAAAAGAAAACAATGTAACCTAAATATTTGCACCCTCATAGTAATCCAAAATTAAAAAAAAAAATACAGAAAAGACGCACTTGGCTCAACTCATGGCCTTTTCTGTGATGAAGGATGTGGAATTATTAGGATATTATTTCCAGGAAAAACCTACTTCATAGTCTAACATAGAATCCTAATAAAAAATTACTTTTCTCTACAGTATGTTCTTATTATTTATTTTTTTAAAATGACAGGAAGTAACATTTGCAGAGAAGTTTTAAAGCCTCAAGGAACTGCAGCTAAGTGACTATATCTCTGGTTTCTTTTAGGGGCAAATTAGAGTGTGTTTTTTATTCTCTTATTGCTGCAATCTTGTGGGTCTCCCAGTTGGCCGCAAAAGAACACAGACAGCTTTTATAATGGGAAAATGAATATTGTATTTAATTGCTCAAGGGAACAGTGACATCAACCAGGACCACAGGAGTGGAATCAGCAGCAGCAGCAGCCTGAGATTCAGAGCCAAGATCCCAGAGACTAGAGACTCACTGCAAGGATGCAGGAGGGAGATCTCTGTGTATGAGCGGGGGGGACCAGGGGCAATGAACATGGAAAACAAGGCTGGCCCCTGGGGAACACTCACAGGGACATTTCTGAGGCTGTTTTCCTCTCTCTGGCCACATGACCATGTCTCTTTTCCCTCCTCACTGAGCCTGACAGGCAGCCTCAGTCCCACCGGGCACAGGCCCTTTGCATGTGCTATGCTGCACAAAACTCCTTCTTTCATCCTTTCAATTGATGAGTGGATGGATAGATGAATGAATGGGTGGATGGATGGATGGCTATCTGGATGAGTAAACATATGAGTGGGTGAGTGGGTGGATGGGTGGATGGAAAGATAGAAGGATGGCTGAATGTATGAGTGGGAGACTGTATGGGTGGGTGGGTGGATGGATGGATGAATGAGTGGGTAGGTGGGTGTGTGAATGGGTAGATGGATAGATGGATGGGTGAAAGGATGGGTGGATTGATGGATGAATGAGTAGTAGATGGGTGGATGGATGAGTAAATAGATGGGTGGATGAATGGATGGATGGGTGGGTGTATGGATGTGTGAATGTGTGGGCATATGGGTGGATGGGTGGGTGGGTGGATGTATGAGTAGGTGAATGGGTAGATAGGTAAATGGATGGATGAAAGGATGGGTGGATGGGCTAATGGATGAGTGAATATATGAGTGGGTGAATGCATGGAAGGGTCGATGGATGGGTGAATGAGAGTAGATGGGTGGTAGATGGATGGATAGATCAGTGGGTGGATAGGTGGGTGGGTGAAAGGATGGGTGGATAGGTGGATGAATGAGTAGTAGATGGGTGGATGGATGAGTAAATAGATGGGTGGATGAATGAATGGATGGGTGCTGGGTGGATGGATGCAAGGGTGGCTGGGTGGCTGGCTGACTGGCTAGATGAGTGAATGTAAGTGAATGTATGAGTGGGTGAATGGGTAGATAGGTGCATGGAAGGATGGGTGGATGGATGGATGGCAGGATGGGTGGATGAATGAGTGAATGGATGGGTAAATATGTGAGTGGGTGAATGTATGGATGGGTGGGTGGATGGATGGATGGGTAGATGGGTAGGTGTGTGAATGTGTGGATGGATAGATATGTGGGTGGACAGGTGGGTGGGTTAAAGGATGGGTGGATAGGTGGATGAATGAGTAGTAGATGGGTAGATGGATAAGTAAATAGATGGGTGGATGAATGGGTGGATGGACGGATGGATGGACGAATGGATGGATGGTTGGATGGCTGAATGAATGAATGAATGAGTGTCTGGATGTATGGATGAGTGAGTGAATGTATGAGTGGGTGAATGGGTGGATGGATGGATGGAAGGATGGGTATCCGGATGGATGAGTGAATGGATGGGTGAATAAGTGGGTAGATGGATGGGTGTGTGGATGGGTGGATAGATAGATGTATGGGTGGACAGGTTGGTGGGTGAAAGGATGGATGGATAGATGGATGACTGAGCAGTACATGGGTAAATGGATGAGTAAATAGATGGGTGGATGAATGAATGGATAGGTGGATGGGTGGTTGAGTAAATAGATGGGTGGATGATGAATGGATGGGTGGATGGATGAGTGAATGTGTGGGTGAATGGGTGGATGGGTGTGTAGATGGGTGGGTAGCAGGGTGGGTGGGGGGATGGGTAAATGTATGATTAGGTGGATGGGTAGATGGGTGAATGGATGGATGAAAGAATAGGTGGTGGATGGATGGTGGGTGGAGAATGGGTGGATGGATGGGTGGGCGGATGAATGGGAAGATGAGTGGACAGATGGGTGAATGTATAAATGGGTGGGTAAATGAGTGGATGGGTGGGTGGATGGATAGATGGATGGATGAGTGAAAGGATAGGGTGGACAGGTGGGTGAATAGACAGTAGACGGATAGATGGGTGAACGGGTAGATGTGTGTGTGGATGGAAGATACGCATTTAGCTAAACAGATACATGGGTGAATACAAAGAGAGAGGTAGGTTTAGGAAAGCAAAACTGACAGTTTCCCCCTAATTTAGCTCAGCAGGGGAAAGTCAAATTTTTGCCCCTGGAGCCTTCATTGTTACAGTCAAGGTGAGGCCGTCCTCCCTGTGTCCTGACATGCAGGTACAGAGTCTTGGGCAGGGAGCTCTGGCCTCCACCCCATTTTGGGTTACCTTGATGAAGACTGCCCTGTCCTGGGCCTCTTTGGCCTCCTCTGTCCAAGTGTGGCTTGCCAGCCTCTGTTTTTCTGAGTGTGTGGTTCCCCATCGTCCAGCGAACCTCCCAGGGAGCCCCTTCCTGCCTCTTCTTTCCTCCTCTGGCCCACACTCCAGATCCCAGGTTGGGCTCAAGCTGTGCCATGTTAGGACCTTCTGTGGAATGGCCCACAGCCCACAAATGCCTTCCGTCTTCATTCTGTCCTCTCCTCTCTGCCAAGCAAGCCACCCCCACGGGCAGCGGCCACTTCCCGACACAGGGACGCTTGTTCTGGGCACGCCAAGTAGGCGCTGTCTCCTGAGTGGGAACCAGCTTGGCCCAGCTGACTGCAGGGTATTTTTTCAAAAAGCCATTCAGATTCTCAGTCTTTGACACCCGCCTGCAGACACACTCACGCCTTCCCTCCTCCCCGTGGGGGCATTCGCTCTTCCTGGCCTTTCTGGTTGGGAGCTGGGAGAAGCTGTCTCCATCTCCCTCAGGGTAGACAGAGATGTCAGCCCCGATGAAAGGAGAAGCTTTGAGTGTGTCTTAGAAGCCAAGCACCCGGAGTCAGCTACGGACAGGTGATTTTTGGAGCCGTCCCAGGGGAGGCTGGTGAGGAGGCAGCCTGAGGCTCTCAACGCAACCAGGTGCTATCACCAGGCTTCTTTACAACCTGCAGAACAAAGAGCCAAATAAACATTTTCTTTTATAAATTCTGCAGCCTCACTTGTTCATTTATAGCAGTGTTTTATAACCTTTTTTTAATCTCATGGTGCACTGGAACCTATTGTTGAAATTCTGTGGCACACTTGAATTATGTTGATTAAAAAAGAAGGCTCAGCGCCTGTGGCTCAATCGGCTAAGGTGCCAGCCATGTACACCTAAGGTGGCGGGTTCGAATCCCCAGCCTGGCCTGCCAAACAACAACTATGGCTGCAACCAAAAAATGGCCGGGCGTTGTGGCGGGCACCTGTGGTCCCAGCTACTTGGGAGACGGAGGCAAGAGACTCGCTTGAGCCCAGGAGTTGGAGGTTGCTATGAGCTATGATGCCATGGCACTCTACCCAGGGGGATAGCTTGAGGCTCCGTCTCAAATAAAAAAATAAATAAATAAAAATAAAAATACTGTCATGTGGACATGCATTATTGGATACTGTACCCTCAAATCTGAAACTCCAACAATTATAAGTGCCCTAAATATCTCTGATTTTAATAATTAACTTCTAAAAAGTGAAAGTAACATCCTTCTGCAGGTTTATTTTAAAAATAAGAAACACATCCAGGTGCAGTGGCTCACACCTGTAATCCTAGCACTCTGGGAGACCAAGGCAGGTGGAATGCTTGAGCTTAGGAGTTTGAGACCAGCCTGAGCAATAGGGAGACATTATCTCTACTAAAGATAGAAAGAACCAGCTGGCCGAGGTGGTGCCTGCCTATGGTCCCAGTTACGTGGTAGACAAGATGATCCCTGGAACCCAGGAGTTTGAGGTTGTTTGAGGTGGTTATGATGATGATAAAGCCCTCTACACAGGGCCACAGAGTGAGACTTGGTCTCAGAAATAAATAAATAGATAAATAAACAAATGGGATAAACCAATAATTAAAATAGGAAAAGTACAGATGTATTTGGTGTAAAAACTGTCTTCTCTGTTATTTCCTTTCTCATATTCAAAAAAGTGGTTCAGTATATATCAACATGAACTTTTCATTTTTTATTTCCATTTCTTTGAATGAATCCGTAATTGAATCTTCATAGTGTGAATACCTATACTTATACATATACCTTTTTCATAGTACTAATACTAAAAAACTACTAAGTGTTTTTCAAATAAAAATCTGATGTCCTTTTTTTTTTTTTTTTTTTTTTTTAGAGACAGAGTCTCACTTTATTGCCCTTGGTAGAGTGCTGTGACATCACAGCTCATAGCAACCTCCAACTCCTGGGCTTAGGTGATTCTCTTGCCTCAGCCTCCCGAGTAGCTGGGACTACAGGTGCCTGCCACAATACCTGGCTATTTTTTTGTTGCAGTTTGGCCGGGGCTGGGTTTGAACCTGCCACCCTTGGTATATGGGACAAGAGTCATACCCACTAAGCCACAGGTGCCACCCTGGATGTTTTGATTATCTTTCCAATTGTAAAGTATTTGAGAAAAAAAATTCCATTCCTTTCATCAACTACATGATTTCACTGTATTTTTTTTTAAGATGAGTTTATTTCAAACAGCATCTGTCTTAATTTTATTTTCTTAGGTTTTCAGTTATTACCTGTACAAATCAAAGTTTATTTATAATTATCATTGATCTCTCCCCACAATTATCTGCTCAACATTTATTGTTGTTTACTACTCAATAAGTTTTCAGTATAGTTGCTATTTACTAATTTCCTTATTTTGTTATGGAAATATCAAGTAATTTTTTTAAAAAATTCTACTTCTCTCTGTTTCTTATATGTGGAAGACTTTTTATTCTAATCAAAATACCAAAGTGATTATTAACTCTGCCTCTCAAGACAAGATCTTTACTAACATTCACTTCCGAGTCTCCAAATGACAGTCTTTCATGTGTTTAAGTTAGAATAATTAGTTATTCTATTTCTAAGCTAAAGTTATACTTGAATTTATCTTTTATACATTTGCCGCAATCCTTAGATTTTAGCTCAAACTCATGTTATATCATTTCTCAGGTTTAACTGCCACAGTTTTGATTTTGATTCACTTTTTTTCATTCACCTTTGTTTCTCTCTTTTCAGATCTTTTGTGATTTATTGTTATACTTATAAGCTTTTTTCCTTTAATATTTTCCTCACAGAGTGAGTTATGTTTTCCTTGTCTTTTCATATCTGAAATATCTTTGTGTGCCCTTCCCACTTATGATAGAATAAATTACAAGTGTCATATTAAAAAATGGTGTTTTTCTTTTTTTATTGCTTTTTTTTCCAGAGTTGTGGGGAAAATTAAATGGTCAGGATAGTGAGGGCAATGTGTTGTATGGGAGAAAATGAATTATCCAGGTAAAAATATGAGAAATAAAACGTATTATATAGCATATGCAGAAAAGGACTCACAATATGAATAAGACCTTACACAGAAAAAGGAAAAACAGAATAAAATGCCATGACATAAAACTCACAAAAGTACAAGGAAAAGAAGAGACAAACAGAACCATTGCCTGGTTTGAATTTCTTCCTCCCTCCCCCTGGGGTGGGTTAGGTGAGCTGAGAGCCTTGTAAGACTTCTTAGGTAAGACTTTCTGTGCACCTGTATTCCCTGCTTTGATGGCGCATCACAATAACACCCTCAGACACATTATTTATGCACTTACCACAATAATTGCAATAGATTAATCACCTCATTTTTCCAGATGTGAACGGTGACGTCCAGAGCTATTTAAGAGCTGTCTCTAGGTCATACAAGTGAATAGGAGACCAGATATCCAAAGTAACACACTCCTTTTGGAAAAAGCAACATTTAATAAAAAGATAAACTTTGACTTCCACAAGGTCAGATGATACAGGTTCAAAGAAATGCTTAACTTTCCATCCTTCCTGTAGAACAAAGATAACATCCGGTGGGAACTCTCGGATGTCACCCGGTGAGATCAGTAGTTTTCTGAAGAGCTAGAAGTTTCACAAAACAATGAAACTAAAGGAGAGCAGCAATATGTGATGTAGCATCAAACAAAACGTAAAAGTCTGCTCGGAACAACTTGTTTCAGGTCCTAAGAGGTGTGTGGCACTAGGCCTTTGGCTCGAAGAATTGCTTGAGAAAAAGCCTGGTGATGAAAAACTATGTTCTCTCCTCCTTTAGTTCTTTCTTCAAGGAAGGCTCACCAAGTTCAAAACTGAAGCAAAGCCTTTCTTACCGGAGAGCTTTCAATCAGGAGTGTGTCACAGGTGCTCCGATGCAGTCCCTATTCCCACCATCCTTTTTTCAGTAAAAATCTTTCATGGATGATACAGATTCTAAGGCGAGGAGGCTGGGGAATCCTGTATCAAAAGGCCTCACGTGTCAATCCATTGACTGTTCAAACTTTAAATCTTACCAGCCTCAATACAACCTCAGTGAACTTCGGTAAAATATACAATCAAGAGTGAATAAACAATCTCAAGGAATTATTCTTATTCATTAGCAATCCCATATAAAATATCTGAACTGATATTTAACTGTTTAATACCTTACCAAACACACACAGTTAAAGTGGCACTGTAGCGACACAGACGATTGTTTGACAGAGCTAAACAGTAAAGTCATGATCTCTGGGTAGGAGTTATGCATTGGATTTTGACAGAGGGAAGGTCGATTGAGCCACAGGTGCTGAGCCAGAAGATAAGGTTTTTGGAGTTTCGTTCTGTCTTGGTTTTAATCAGGACATACTCATCAGGAAATGGACCTTTTGTTGCAAAACAAGGGGTTGAAATTTTCCACAAGTCAGTCAAGTTCAGAGAGAATGGTAAGCAGAAACACAGCAAAGAGTTCAGTCACAGCCACAGAAGCTTAGACAACGTACTGCCCTACCTGACAGCATGGCGTGTGCTGTAGAAAACAGCAGTAGAAACGCATTCCTCGAGCAAGTAGGGACTACAAATCCTCAGTGCCTGAAGCCTCAATCCCTGCCAGTATGTTGAACTGGCCATCCTGGGGGCAATTGCTACTGGACAACAGAATAAAAGATGCAACAGAGGCCGATCGATGTTGTGTCAAATGACTAAAAGGAAAAAAAAAGAGACAGATATATAATTAGTAGTCATCACTTGGATGATTTTTGCTATATCTTTGTCCTGAGGATTTGGAAGTCAAAATTAGGTTCACTTCCTATATAAATAACATGTATTAATAATTACCGTGGGTAGTATGTGTGCACATGTGTGTGCATTTCGTGTGTGAATCACTGATCTTGTTTCAGAAGTCATTTCTTATCCTTACATAGTGTTTTCATTCTTTAATATTTATTGAGCATGTATTGATTCTTTATCTGGAAATCAAAATCATATTAAATTCTGTACAATGGATACCCTACTTCATCACTTTGGTGAGGATCCAAGTACCCAGCATGGGAAAAGAAAGAAAAAAAATAAGGCCCTTCAAGAGATGTTACTTTAAACCTTTTACTTTTGTCACAGGGATACTACATTTTTGGTATTATCAGAAAATCCTGTTTGAAAAGTAGTAAGATAATTTGTTTTCAGTTTAGATACTCAAGAACCTAACAAAATTCTAGCAGCATGCACATACTAAAATCCGTGAGTGATCTCCTAATACATCTTAAACTCCTAAATAAATACTCAACAAAGCAAGGCTGTGTAGTCATTTCAGGAAAAATGATGCTAATAACTTCACTTTTTTCCACCGTGCCAAAATTCCAAATAGAAGCAAAAGACAGCCATAAGCCTAATGGGAGAAAAGCATTGCCTTTCTAACTAGCTCTGTGGTTTGAAACTGAGGAAGAAACATATTACTCTCTAATATGCAATTGGACGTTTTGTTCTGCTTTGTGCAGCAGTGAAAATTAGCAGACTCCAAGCATACATGGCTGGTTTTGCCTGTGCTGTTGAGAGATTTGTTAAGACAAAGCAGTACTTATTAGCAACAAAGAAGAGATTAAAAACAAGTTCTTCATGTGTGTTGCAAGATTAGGAAAGCTCAGTTAAAAATGGTCAGTTAAAAAGATTAATGAAACCCAGGGCACTGTGCTCCAAAGAGAGACAACTGGGGAATCACAGTGTGAGAAAAGACTCCTGTGAATGGGTAGAGCAGAAACCAAGGATAAGCTCCCTGTTCTCAAGGTGTGTGCAGCAGGGCGCTGTGGGGGGGAAGAGAGAGATTCAGGAAGATGCAAAGTAGTTGCACAGTAGGGTCTCCATCGCTGACTCCTCCCAAGTTTGACCACCTCCTTATGACCTCATTTTCATAGACCAGACATGCACCACATGTACGATTATCAATAGACTAGGCCTAGTTCCTTATTTACCCATCTCTGTATGTGGACCAGTTTGCTGCATTCCCTTGGATGGTCAATTTACAAAGCTTCTGCTGGCTTTGACCAGAAACTTGGGTATAACATAGGGTGACCAGATGTCCCAATTATTAACAATTTGTCCCATGTCCTCTAGTGTTTTAAAAAAGTCCCAAGTTTTAGAAAGAATGCAGGAACGGGAGAATAGGAAGGGAAAATACTGTTTTCTGTTTTCGGCTGCCATGTGGCTATTTCGCCAGGATACGAGTTTTATATTATTTTTGTTAATTTTATAATATTAAACTGTAATAATAACAAATAATTGTTGAGAAGTGATTATAGAGAAGTGCTTATCAAATTTTGCATTATTGTCAGGCCCTGCCCCCACCCCACCCCCCCATCAATGGTGTCCTGCTTTACCAATGTTTAAATCTGGTCACCTTAGTATAACATGACAAATTCTTACACCCTGAATTTATCTGCAGCATTCTTCTCCAGGGGGTTTCTGCATACCAGCTAGAAATAGTTGTGAAAATGCCTGATGATTACTGGATATTTAGCAAAGTAGGCTAGCTAGAAAGAAACTCTTTTACTCCAATGGAAATAAAAATTTCCCCAACTATAAAACACCCAGTAAAAGTAATTCTCCTTGGATCAGACATAAGCTTTTCCGCCTAACACAGACATACTTGATAGACGTACTTGTAAGTGAAAGAGGGCAGGTGACGAGGATGTTTGAAATTCACCATTTCATTCACTTGGAAATGGCCCTGTCATCTCAGAACGTCAAAGCCTAATTGATTTGTTATTTTGGAATGACAAAACCATACTATATATCTTGCTTTTAAATTAGGATTCTATAATCCATGTCTAACTTGCTTATTTTCTTACTAGGTCAATAGAAGAGAAGTAATTCTGGAGCCAATGTACCCTGCAAACTGAACGTATGGAATTTCAAATAGGTTTATTGGAAAATTAAGTTAAATTCAATAAGCAGTTGGTAGAAAAACTCAGTTGGAATTCAACATTATGAATATGAACGGATTAGAATTTTTTCACATCAAGTGAATCCAGTTGAATAAGATCAATTTCAAGGTACTGTAGAACTGACTCAATAGCCCTTAAAAGCCTTAAACATGTATTTTCTTTCCTTCTAAATTCGGTTGTGCCATTTGGAGTTTTATACCTGATATTCTGTAAAATAAAATGGAAACATCTGGTTGCTTTGTGGATAATTTAGCATATATTCACGTGTGGCAGTTATTTCTAAGTAGTGCATATTAAACATTGATCTCTAAGTATTAGAACTACATTTTAAAATACAGATGAGTTATAATTATATATCTCTAGTTGTCTATAGGCTTTACTGTAATTGATGTAGTTACAGTCAATAAGAACACAATCTGTGACTCTTTAAGGAACTGCTGTTGCCTCCTTGTGGGGCATACAGAATGGTTAACCAATGGATCCATAGCTACAAGAACTAAGGGAATACTTGAAAGGAGTAAATAGAAAGAGCTTTTGTCAGATTTACTCAGTTAAAATTTTTTTTTTCACTGTCAAAAGACTTTGCAGCCTTTTAAACTCTCACAGTCCCTTGGTGATTCTAACAAACTTTGAGAACTGTGACACCACTCAGAGAGAGCCAGTGAGTCCACTCGATGAATAAACAGTCAATTCTCTGCGACATGTTAGGTTATATCTCAAGTAGAAATTTTTTAAGCAATGAGAAACAATAAAAAAAAAAAAACCTTTTGAAATACAAAATGAATAACCCCAGAGGTAGATAATTTTTCCTGCTTAATATAGAGGGAACAAGTTAAGAAAATGACAATATCATTCTTAACTGCTCTATCAGGCTAGTACATGGAAGAACAGAGCATAAGGTACTGAATAATTATGCCTGCAAAATAGTTTGAGATAAAATCCTTCAAGTGATATTAGGAATGGAAGTACTGTGGTTAGGAATACAAATATGAACTTGATACTGGAACTAAATTGCAAATACATTGTGGTAGAAAAACTACGTAAAAACACTCTTTATTACCGATTACGAATTTGAAATCTCTGAGTTTTGTTACCTAAATATCTCAGAGGTGGAGGGGTGGAGGAAGTCGAATTAGTATTCAAAAGATAAAAGGCAGAGAAGTTTGGGGGCTGGATAATGAGACCAGGGCACTTAATGAGTACAACATACATTATTCAAGCAGTGGATATCCTAACAGCCCCATCTTCACCACTGCACAATCTATTCATACAACAAAATTAAAATTATACCCCACAAATGTATACAAATAAAAAATAAATATACAGCTTTAAAAACATAGCTTTGGCTCAGCACCCATTGCTCAGTGGTTAGGGTGCCAGCTACATACCCTGGGGCTGGTGGGTTCCAACCGGCCCGGCCTGCTAACCATTGACAACTGCAACAAGAAAAAATGGCAGGGCATTGAGGTGGGCACCTGTAATCCCAGCTACTTGGGAGGCTGAGGCAAGAGAATTGCTAAGCCAGAGAGTTTGAAGTTGCTGTGAGCTGTGATGCCACAGCACTCTACCGAGGGTGACATAGTGAGACTCTGTCTCAAAACAAAACAAAACATAGCTTTATATATAAAATAAGAAAAGTCAGATAAGCCCATGTCTTTCCATTGATATGCAGAGATTTTGTTAGATAAATGCGTGTGGCGGGTGGGGTGATTATATGAATACTTATCTATAATATTCTCTCATCTTGTTTTGGAAATATATATGTGTATATACATCATCAAACCTTGAAACTTTGAAGATATATGTTTTATCAAATCTTAAACAATACAAGAGTTAGGAACATTGGCCCTTGTGCAGTCAAAAATTCATTATAACTTTGGACTTTCTCAGAAATTAGCTACTAATGGCCTATTGTTGATTAGAAATCTTACCAATAACACAAACAGCTGCTTATCATATATTTTTATGTTATAGTTCTAACACTAAAGTAAGCTAAGCTACAGAGAGGAAACTGTTACTAAAAATAACAAGGAATGCTTGGTACAGTGGCTCACACTTGTAATCCTAGCACTCTGGGAGGCTGAAGCAGAATTGCTAGAGCTCAGAAATTCAAGATCAGCCTGAACGAAAGTGAGATGCCTATCTCTACTAAAAATTTAAAAATTATCTGGGCATTGTGGTGGACACCTGTAGTCTGAGGAGGATTACTTGGACCCAGGAATTTGAAGTTGCTATGAAGTAGGCTGAGGCCGCCATGCTCTAGCCTGAGGAACAGAGTGAGACTTTAAAAAAAAAATCGTAAGAAAGAACAAATATCTTTAGTATTCATTACGTGGAAGTGGATCATCATAAAAGCCTTCCTCTTCATCTTTACACTGAGTAGGCTGAGGAAGAAGAGGAGGGATTGGTCTTGTTTCAGTGGTAATAGGCAAACGAAAATTCCCATGTAAGTGGACGGGTGCACTTCAGACTCACATTGTTCAATGGAAAAACATTATCTATAATTTATTTCAATCATTAAATATACTATATCCAAGTTGAAGGAAATTATGAAGTAACCATGCAATGGAAATGCAATTGGATTAGAAATCAGCTACCTGAGATCTTAACCCACTTGCTGGTTACTAGAATGATAAAAGCAAACAAAAAAAGTAATTACAATTACGATTAGTAATAATCCACCACTTTTCTGGTGGTTAGACAGTTACATTGTAACTCATTAAAATGGTATTGAGTGAAAAGATGAAAGCACTGTGACTTAAATTATTGGTTTTGAGTAAATAGTACTTGGAATCACTGCAGAAAAAAATTATTGTATACATTTTAGATATTTAGATGAAAAATCAATTATTTTTCTACATATCAACATAGAAAACAATGCATACAATAAAATGGTATTTATAGTAACAATGAAAATTTAAACACTGAGAAAACATAGCTAACAAAAATGAAGGTATGTACCCCCCCAACTACAAGATTTTATTGGTAGCATTAAAATACCTTAAATGAAGAACTGTATACCTAGTTTATGGATTACAAAACTTGACATTGTAAAATACAATATTATCCCAAATGAATAATATATATTTAACACAATTTTCATCAAAATCCCATCAGGCTATTGCTTGAATTTTTAATCGAGTTCTAAATATAACAAAATAAGAAAGACCATCAGTAAGTAGAGCAAGCTACAGAAATAAAGTAGAGTATCAGACCTACTTGACATCCTGACCTATTAGAGAGTTACAATACCCCAGACATTGTGGTCTTAGTGTAAAATTAGATACACCCAAGCAGTAGAATTGAGTCCAAAAAGAGAGGCACCCTCAGATGACTGCCTGGTTTACAACACAAACAACACTACAATGCTGTGAGTAAAGAATGATGCTTTCAATAAATTTTGCTGGATCACGTCATTGGTAACCATGACCATACAGAAATGAATCTTGACCCTACCTTCCACAATAACAAACTCCATAAATATTTAATGTATAAATATTAGCTTTAAAACTGAAAGATTTTACAGGAAAACACTATGGGGTAGACACATTTTTTGAAAACAGAACACAAAATGAACTTCATCTGATGGAAAGAAAATAAACAGATAGATTACAATGAAAATAAGCATGTATGATGATGATAACAGTGACAATACAGGCCTCAGAAGGGAAGATAACATTTACAACATAGTCATATTTAGAATTTATAAAGAACATGCATGAATCATTTAGACAAACCAGTTAAAGCCAATGGAAACTAGGCAAAACATTTTGAACAAATACTATACAAGAGAGGGTTGCCATCGCCCAGTGGTTAGGGCACTGGCTGCGTGCACCAGGGCTGATGGGTTCAAACCTGGCCAGGGCCTGCTAAACAACAAAACAGCTGGGCAGTGTGGTGGCCACCAGAAGTCCCAGCTAGTAGGGAGGCTGAGGCAAGAAAATCACTTGAACCCAAGAGTTTGAGGTTGCTGTGAGCTATGACACCAAGCACCCTACAGAGGGCGACAAAGTGAGACTTTTTGAAAAAAAAAGATACTAGGCAAGAGAGGATTTGGAGATAGCCAATAATATATAATCTTTTCCTATATTCTAGTATGGTGGTAAATTTAAAATACTATTCCAGGCATTACAGGGATCTTGAATTAGAAGTTAATTTTTAAACCATTCATCAGCTATTTTTTCTGAGGTTAATACATGAATGACAGAAAGCTGCTTTTGTAAGTGTGAGAGTATAATTGGGGTGTGTCTGTGCATATGTATGTGTGTGTGTGATTTAAAAAATGTCCTTCTATATAACTCAATGGTGCTAACCCTACTTTGCAGATAGTCAACAAATTCTTTTACCCAATTTCTTTTATTCATTTTTCTCCTCGCAGCCTGTGTGTTGTTTCCATGGTCTCCCTCTGGCAGATCAGGGACCTTTTAGATCCACCACATTCATTAACTTTTCTCCTCATAAATTCTAAATCCCTTTTCTTTTGCTAGTTAGAATAATTTTGATTCTCTTATATATTGAGAGAGAAAAGATGTGTTATACACACACACACACAGATGTGTCTGTACATATGTATAGCTGTATTTATATTGGAGGTCTCTTTTGTACATAGACTCATGTCTTTATTTAACGTTTTAAATTACATAGTGCTTAACAATGTGTTAATCTTAGGAGGCTATGTAATCACAATGTATTAAAGCTTTCCTGATGACTATATTATTTACGTTTACTCTTAAGTTTTCCTGAAGGCTAATTTTATCCCCTTTTATGTTACATTTAATAAATATGTAATAATCTTCATCTATTATCACATGTAGTTTCTTAGTAAAATTTCCTTAGTAAAAGACACTGGCAGGGTTTCCTCTGTACCTGTGCTCATCTATCTGTCCTATAAACCTCTTTGTTTAGTGAGAGGTTTGCAGTATGGCCATTTTGAAGGGCAAGCTTTGATGTTAAAGGTGTAAGTAGGGGTCAGAGAGGGAGGTTAGCTGAAAAATACCCTGCAGTCAAGATAGTAGAGAAAGTCCCATTCGATTGGTAAAGTCTTTAGATTTTTGCCTTGTCTGACTTTACATATGTCCATTGGGAGAATAAGAGTTGCCTCAAACTCTGCTCATATTCTAGGTTTTTTTTTCCTCTATAAAAAACAAGAACTTATTCAGGAGATTTATTTGCTTTGGAAAACAGTCCTCCAAGTTTTCACTAAAAGAAAAGTTGGCAGGTGTTTTACAGAAGGTAGTCCAGCATCCCAAATACAAATCTTTAATTCATTTCGTATTTCTTCCATGGACCCCTCCGAGTGTTTGGTATTCATGAAACCAGGTTGGAAGTTCTACCTGCACTCCTTGGCCTCTGAGGATAATCTCCCAGATGATACAGAATATTGTATGTTGAATCAGTACAATCAAGAAATAAAGGCCAGTTTGACCTTGGTTAGAGTAGACATAACTTTCATTCTCTTGACTATACAGATGAAAATTGATGTGCTCATCACGTTCAAACAAAGAGTAAATTGTTGCAACTGCAACACCTTCAACATCTCTAACATCCAGGACTTGATTAGAGAAAGTCCCACTCGATTGGTAAAGTCCTTATATCTTTGCCTTGTCTAACCTTACACATGCCCATTGGGAGAACAAGAGTTGCCTCAAACTCCGCTCATATTCTATTTTTTTTTTCTCTATAAAAAAACAAGAACCTTTTTCAGGAAGTTTATAAGGCAATATAGTGAGTGTTTTATGTCTGAAGCAGGGCTCCCATAAATAGAAGTAGATGGTTTCTGTAGAGAATTATTGATTCTGCTTATAACAAAAGGAAAATGGAGAACTCTAAAAAAATGTATGATTATGATAGACAAAAGTGAACTATGCAAACAAAGGCCTTGAGATTTGTATCTGTATTTCATCAGATCATGAAGCTCCCTCTAAAATTGCTATTCAAATCTATCAATCACTAAAGGCACAATCTGCGTTCCTTATTGGTTTTGTTTATCTAAAATCAGGTAACAAACAGCCTTGATTGCATCAAACAAAAAGTAAGAACATTTCATTGTATAGTGGTAGGATAGAAAAGATGTTTCCAAGGAATGGAAAGCAATAGTGCTAGAATAAATTATTTTAACTCAGACTTTTTAAATTAAAAAAGCATATTAACGAAAATGATACTAATATGGTCACCGGACTCTGGATCTTTAAAACAAAACTAAGTTGAGGGAATTACTAAACTTGTCATAAAATAATTAAAATTTGAATAAAAATAATGTCTTATCCTTACTAAATTTAAGGTTAAGGGTGGTTACTCTTAATATATATATTCTTTCATTTTCATATAATTTTACCTTTTTCTTATCCCCAATTGAGTATACATTCAAATTATTATCTTTTAAAATCATTTGGAAGAGTGTCATTCTATGTTGATATATTACCAAACAGGTACCCCTTTAATTTATTTTGTTTTATTTTGTTTGAAAGATTTCAGATGATCTTAGTTCGCTGTCTATACATATATGAAATGTTTAACTGTGTTATAAACAAAATTTATGAATAAGAAATATTCGGAAGTCACTTCCAATCAATTTTACCATACTCTTCTTCTTTACATATAGTTAATCATTTTCTTTTTTAAAATTTTATGGTTTTTTTGTTTCATATGTATATAAAGATGTGAACATATATTTTCCTATCTTTTAATTATCTGTTTATGTGTCCCTTCCCTTTTAGAGGGCGTGTTTTTGAAAGAATGGGCTGTAGATCATCTTTCTATTAAGATTAGCATGGAATATCTTCTATAAATACCACTTAATAGACTGTCATTTGACAGATGCTTAATAAATTCACCTTTTATTTCAAATTACTAAGCTCAACTTACATAAAAGAGAATTGTATTGCAAGTGTATTTTTTTTTGGGGGGAGGGGGGTTGTAGTTTTTGGCCAGGACCAGGTTTGAACCCACCACCTCTGGTATATGGGACCAGTACTCTACTCCTTTGAGCCACAGGTACTGCCCTTGCAAGTGTATCTTATTAGGAAAACTCAAATGATGTAATAGCAACCCTTTGTATAGCAGAGTATCCAGCTAATGTGATGGACGAGGCAAAGGACAATCTTTACCGGCCCCCAAGCATTCCTGTGGGCACCTGGAGAACATGGTTTGGGACTAGAAAAAGCACTACTAAGAGCGGGAGGGGAATTTTCCTCTTTTTTCTAGTATATACTACGAAATATAAAAATAAAGCAAAAACTACCAGAAATGGATTCACCATTATGGATTAACTTAGGTAAATTATGCCTTGAGCCACTCTTAATCTTTTTAATAACAAAAAATAATATTATGTAATTACTGAATATGGACATTAATGTTGCAGAAAGAATTTCTGTATATTTAGCGCACAGTTTCTCCTATAATGTTATCCACAGCTTTATTTAATACACCTGATTCTTGATATATTATTATGTTT
>CAUYQV010145548.1:0-16522 GCA_963574575.1 Galagoides demidoff | reverse complement strand
GCTACTTGGGAGGCGGAGGCAGGAGACTCGCTTGAGCCCAGGAGTTGGAGGTTGCTATGAGCTGTGATGCCATGGCACTCTACCCAGGGGGGTAGCTTGAGGTTCCGTCTCAAAAAAAAAAAAAAAAGAAAGAGGCTAGGTAAGGGGGTGCATACTGTAGTCCCAGCACTTTGGGAGGTTGAGGCAGGAGGATTCCTTGAGGCCAAGATTTTGAGAACAGCCAGATCAACATAGCAAGACCCCAAATCTAAAAAAAAAATTAAAGTTAGCCAAGTGTGGTGGTGGTGGTACCTATAGTCTAGCTACTTGGGAGGCTGAGGCAGGAGGATGGCTTGAGCCCAGGAGTTTGGGGTTGTAATGAACTATGAAGACCCTACCTCACTCTAGCCTGGGTGACAGAGTGGGACCCTGTCTCTAAAATACGAGAAGAGAAGAGAAGAGAAGAGAAAGATCCACATTATAGGTTGGGTGTGCTGTGTGGCTAAAATCCCAGAGAGCGGACATGGTGGAATCACTTTGATGGAAAAAGTTTTGAACAGCAAAAAGACTTCCCATACCAGGGAAGGCAGGAAGAGGAGCCAGAAAGCTAAAACCCAAAGCATACAGCCCAGGTAGCATCTTTGGGGACATACACTTGCTTCTCCCACAGGCGCCGAGCCAAGATGCTGGATTTCTTTCTCTATTGCTTCTCGGCCTTTTGGCTAAGAGCAAGTGTGGATTTCTTTCTCTGGTGCTACAGCACACAGCTCCTAGGTTACCACATCTCAGTATGGGCACCCAATTCACCCTGATGCATGAACCACAACTTGTCAATCATGGTATTTTGCTTTGCTTCACTCCTTGTGATGAATCCACCTGAAACTCCCATTCATTTGCCTCCAAATTATGTCCTGAATCCAACCACTTCCTGCCACTGCAGAGCTGCCATCACTGCTCACCTAGACTGCACAGTCACCTCTCTTTCCCCTCTCCCTCCCTCCGAATCCATTTTCCCCTCTGCAGTCACTGGGGTCTTTCTAAAATGTCAGTTGGCATTTAAGCTGTTACTGGAATAAAAGTCGAGTCCTTCACGGCAGCCTCATGCCCTCCCCTTCTCCTTCTTGCCCTGTAAGCCCGAGACTCACTGGCTTCCTCCCTGTTTCTGGGCTCTGCCAAGCTCATTCCACTTTCCAACCCACCTTCCCTCTTCCTAGGATGCTTGTCCTCTAGCCTCAGATGGGCCAGCTTCCTCTCATCATTTGAAGCTGTGATCGGACGTTGTTGAACCACCCTGTCCAAAGCAACAACGTGGGCAGGTACTCTCTGTCACACAACCCAGTGAAGTCTTCCTCATGGCATTCCTCTAAGGATGTGAGCTCGTGTGACATCTGCCTCCCCCATAGGATGTCACACAGACAAGGATCTTGGTTTGTCTCATTTGTCAGTGGGTTCCCACACCTTAACTATTTCTTGCCTGAATGAATGACTGAATGAATGTTCTTAGGAAGGAGCCCACCCCAAAACATGTCATCAAACACCTTTCAAACTGCCACGTGGGGACCAGGGCTTGTTTTTAAAGTGGGGAAGGGATAAAGAAGACATATTCCAGAGCCATGGCCAACTCCAGCACACTACTGTGGAGACAGGCCAACTGCCTAAGCCTCTGAGTCTTTGCTTTCCCCTCCGCAACATGGAGATCTGATAAGTACTTCACAGCTCCCTGTGAGACGGTAACATCCTGAGTGCAATGTCAGACTGTGGGGAGTGTTTTATTGACACCTGCTTTCATGTTGATTTGTGGCAGGTAAGCCAAATGGGATGTCTGGAGGAAAGGGGGACAGCAGCTCCAGCAACATCACCAAGGGCGCTTTGCAGAGCCCTTGTGAGCGGTTCCTACAGAGCCCCAGCTGTCCTGTGTGTACACATGAGAAACAAACAGATCCCTGCTGGGTGTCCTTCCCTGCACCCCTGGCACCTGGGAGGTCCCATGACCAGGTGGACACTCTCCCTGTCTGTCTTTCCCTCTCCTCACTTGCCGTCTCTCTCTGTTTGCCCCACTACAGCATGGAGGAAGTGGCACAGCACCTGGTGTCTGCTTCACCTAACAGCAGCTGGGTTCCACCAACAGACAAGAGAAGACAATGGGAAAAAGCAAACAGAAGAAAATAAATGGCACTATGCCTGAGGCCACGGAAGGGCTCGTTGTTAATGTAAAGACAATAATAGAACCTGCCCAGTGCACCAGGCATCAGTTGTACCCATCACTTTCCCACACCTGAGGTGGGACTCACGCCCACCCCCATTGTCAAGCCTGGATCAGCCTGTGTTGTCATGGTAACCTGATGGCACCTGGAAATGCTCCTGATTTGTGCAATCTGGTCCAGGAGCTCTAAGGCAGGAAGGAAGGAACTGCAGGAAAGTCGGGACAAGGGAGTCACCTTCAGTGACACCCCCAATGTGGACATTTATACGCTATGCTAGGCACCAGGCTTTACCACCTATGGATAAAACAAATGGTAATCGCTGGTAAAGATGAGTGAAAGATACAGCATATAAGCAAAAAAAAAAAAAATGTAGAGGGAAAACATTCTCTAAAACTTTGAAACTTTGCAGGCAGGCCAGGCACAATGGCACATGCCTATAGTCCCAGCTACTCAGGAGACTGAGCCCAGAAGTTTGAGGCTCCAGTGAGCTATGATGGTGCCACTGCACTCTAGCCCAAGTGATAGAGAAAGACCCTGTCTAACAAGAAACTTTTCAGGTTTGCCATACACATTAAAAGAAATACATGGTGCTCCCAGAGAGAGAATGGGGGCTCAAATACCCCCCACTGCTTTCATCCTGGGAAATAAAAATAGGACCAGGCAGGACTGTAACTTTCCAAGATCTCCACTTATTAGCTGGTGGGGGAGAATGCCTTTTCCCTTTCATTCTGGAGGAAACATTTGAAACTAAAAATGACTTAGTAGGTCTACTCCTCCATATAAACCCGACAGAACTGAGTGCTTACAGCCATGAAAAGCCATGTTCAGCATTGTTCATGCAACCTGACTTCATTGTACCTTGACACCAGAAACAACCCAAAGGTCCCCAAATGGAAAAACAACTTATGGTGCCTCTGTACAAAAGAACAGAGCAATCCTGCCCACAGGACTGTCAGATACAACACAGATGTCCAGTTGCATGGGATATATAGAGTAAAAGCTATTCATTGTCTATCTAACATCCAAATTTAACTGGGTGTTCTATATTTTTGCTTAACTGAACAACACTACCCACCCCCAAGGGCTGGAAAGTCCTAAACATTTTTTTTTTTTTTAGATATGATCTAACTCTGTTGTCCAGGCTAGAGCACAATGATGTAATCATACCTCCCTGTAGCCTCAAACTCCTAGGCTCAAGCAATCCTCTGGCCTCAGCTGCCCAAGTAGCCAGGACTACAGTTGCGTGCCACAACACCCGGCTAGTTTTTTTTTTTTTATTTTTTGTAGAAATAAGATCTTGCTATGTTGCTCAGTCTGGTCTTGAACTTCTGGCCTCAATCCATCCTCCTGCCTCTACCTTCTAAAGTGCTAGGATGATAGGTGTGAGCCACCACATCTGGCCTAAATTCCTTAACTTTTGGCCTAGGTGATGGTGGTAACACAGTAGGTACTTGTGTAAAAAGTGAATTTGAGTATTTTCCTGCGTGTTTGTTACACTGTGGTAAATATCATTTTATTTTATTTTTTGAGAGAGAGTCTCACTTTGTGTCCCCCCCAGTAGAGTGCTGTGGTGTCATAGCTCACAGCAACCTCAAACTCTTGAGCTCAAGTGTCTTGCCTCAGCCTCCCGAATAGCTGGGACTACAAGCGCCCCCCACAATGCCTGGCTATTTTTAGAGACGGGGGTCTTGCTCTTGCTCAGGCTGGTCTTGAACTCCTGAACTCAAGCAATCTGCGCATGGGGGCCTCCCAGAGTGCTGGGATTACAGGCATAAGCCACCACGCCCAGCCCAATAAATATCTTTTAAGCTAAAATAATCATATTCAATTTATCAAAAAGTATTATATGTTTCCTTCCCTGAAGCCAAGTCTTAAGCTGAGAGAAAGGGAACATAGGAAAAGTAAAGGATCCCAGGTCAGGTCTCCCTGCCCAAACACAAGTCCCCAAGGAAGTGAAAAATCTACTCTGTTATTAATGAGACAGAGGCTCACAGAGGTGGAACAGTTCATCCAAGGTCCCACAGCCCAAAGCAGACAGATCAGGATAAGGACTCAGGTTTGTTAGGACTCTCAGCGGCTCTTTCTGAGTCTAGAGCCTGGAATTGAGCATTTTTCTTTTTTCTCTTTCTTTCTTTCTTTCTTTCTTTCTTTTTTTTTTTTTTTTTGAGACAGAGCTTCACTATATTGCCCTCCGTAGAGTGCTGTGGTGTCCCAGCTCACAGCAATCTCAAACTCTTGAGTTCAAGCAATTCTCTTGCCTCAGCCTCCCACGTAGCTGGGACTACAGGCACCCACCACAACACCTAGCTATTTTTTGTTGCAGTTGTCATTGTTGTTTAGCTGACCTGAGCCAGGTTCGAACTTGGGTGTATGTGGCTGGCGCTGTAACCACTGTGCTACGGGTGCCAAGCCTGAGCATTTTTCTTGTCAGGCTCACTTCTCTCAAAAGATATATTATATTTATTATATTATATTATATTATATTATGGGACTTTGCCACTGGAAGGAAAGTAACAGATCTTAATAGGGAGGTCATCCGACATTACCAGACAGGCCCAATACTATCACAGAGGTTCATAAAAGTGGGAGAAGACAGACAAATTCATCTGAGGTGCAACACAAGATTCCAAACATCATAGACCCTGCTGGTTCTGAGATGGAGGAGGCTGCAAGCCAGAGAACGTGGGCAGCCCCTGGAAGCTGAGACTCTCACCTGGCTGACAGCCAGCAAGGAAACAGGACCCAGTCCTGCAGCAGCATGAAACTGGATCCTGCCAACAACCTGAACAAACAAGGAAACAGATTCTTCTCTAGAACCTCCAGAAGGAAGTGCAGCCCAGCAAAACTGATTTCAGCCCAGCCACACTGATTTCAGCCCAGCCGAGCCTGATGGGTGGACTTCTGACCTCTGACAACTGTAAGATGATAGATGAGTGTTGTTGTTAAGCCATTTGTTTTGTGGTAATTTGGAATAGCAGCAATAGAAAAACTGATAAGACAATCACATACAGAATAATTTTTTACAAACTTAGAATTTGTGAGGTTATATATGTGTGAATATCTACACACACATATACATACGAGGTCTACAACCTTTTTTACACTTAAATCCATACCTTAGATGGCATTTCACATCAGTTCCTATAGTATTATAATTATTATTATTGGAGACAGAGTCTCACTTAGTTGCCCTAGTAAGCATCATAGCTCACCACAACCTTAAACTCCTGAGTTCAAGTAATCCTCTTGCTTCAGCCTCCTGAGACTACAGGCGCCTGCCACAACACCCAGCTAATTTTTCTATTTTTAGTAGAGAAGATGCCTTGCTGTTGCTCAGGCTGGTCTCAAACTCCTGAGCCCAAGCAATCCACCTGCTTAGGCTTCCCAAAGTGCTAAGAGGTGTGAGCCATTGTGGCTGGTTCCTTATAGCATTATTTTAATGACTCCATAGAGTTTATCTGATCTGGACATCTGGGTCTTCCTGATTTTTTTTGCTATTCCCTAGAATGTTGCAGCCAGTGTCCTGTACATAGACGTCTGTGTGCTGCTGCCAGTGTCTCTGTAGAATAAAGTCTTAGAGGTAGAATTGCTATTTCAAACAACGTGCACATTTTAAATTTGAGAGATATTGCAACCAAATCAAGACAGCACTGTGGTGAATATAAATTGGTCTCTGAGGCCGGGCACAGTGACTCAACGCCTGTAATCCTAGCACTCTGGTAGGCTGAGGCAGAAGGATTCCTTGTGCTCGGGAGTTCAAGACCACCCTGAGCAGGAGCAAGACCCCATCTCTACTAAAAGTAGAAAAATTGGCTGGGTGTTATGGTGGGTGCCTGTAGTCCTAGCTACTCAGGAGGCTAAGGCAAGTTTAAAATAAACAATTACCCTCTCCCCCTTCCCTCTTGTACTCTCGTTATAGCCTTTACTCTCTTCCACTTGCCATTTGGTTCCCGTCCTTCTCTCGTGCTAAGAGCTCAGTCAATAAAACATCTTAAACTAGTCCTGGACAAAACAGGAGTTGCTAAGACCCATGGAAACAATCCCTCTTCCTAAGCTTAAAAGTGTGAAATTCAGCCCACCATGAACTTTAACAGCTCCTAAGGAGGAGCTGGGAAAAAGAGAATTTAAATGCATTTTTTATCGGGCAGAAAACATCCTTATTTTGTCTTCATTTCTTGGATAGCTTTATCGGGCTGGGGGGGCAAGGAGAGGGAGGACTGAGAGGTGACAGTTAAAGAGGCTTTTTTAAAAAGGGGTGATGAAAATGTCATTTTTTAATCGACCTTCAAATGCATTTGTTACCTTCTGGACAATGTTTTATTTGGCGGATAGTAAAAGTGACTTCCAGGCCCTCAGCCAACCCTCTCCCTTGTGGGCAGCCAGGTATAAAGGAAGCATTAAGGATCTACTGAGAGTACAAAATGTGTAACTAGGAAATAGCCCAAGTGTCCGTCAGTGGATGGACGGATAAACAAAATGTGTTGTATACATACAGTGGAGTATTACTCAGCCTTGAAAAGGAAGGAGATTCTGCCACACGCTCTAATATAAATGAACCTTGAAGACATTATGGCAAGAGAACTAAACCAGACACAAAAGTCAAATTCTCCACTTACAAGTGTATAAAGTTCCCATCGTTGTCATATTCACGGGAAGTAGAATGGTGAGTGTCAGGGCCTGGGGTGGGGGGAATGGGGAGTTAGGATTTAATGGGGATAGAGTTTCTATTGGGTTGAAAAAGTTTGGGGGATGGATGGTGGTGATGGCTATTTAATGCCACTGTACTGTATGCTTAAACGTGGTCATGATAGTCAATTTTATGTTATGTATATTTTATCAAAATTTTTCAAAATGTTTTTTTTTTTTTTTTTGGCCAAGGCTGGTTTGGAACCCACCTTCTCCCGCATATGGGGCCGGCACCCTACTCCTTGAGCCACAGGCGCAGCCCTCAAAATGTATTTTTTAAAAACTCTCAAACCTTTTTGGGCACAAGACACAATTATAGGAGGGACTTTACCTAACAAATGCAATCAGTGTAACCTGGTATCTTGTACCCTCAATGAATCCCCAACAGTAAAAAAAAAAAAAAAAAAACCCTCAGACCTGGTGATCCCAAAACATCTGCCCATCTTCATGTAGGTATTAAGTTCACCGTGGACAGTCGCCCTGATGTCTCAGCCTTCGTGCCTCATAGCATCAGTGTTCACTCATCAAGGTAGATACAGGCTTTGGTAGGTGGACAGAGGCACATGCAAGGGCCTCTGTGCTCATTTTGACCACAGCCTGAAGCTCCCCCATCTTGGGCAGGGTGGATTCCTTCCCACCCCATCTTTGCACAGACGAGGAAATAGCAAAGTGAAAGAAGAAAATGATGCCAGAGCCAAGAGCTCTCACTGCTTGGAGCAAAACTCCAGAAGTGTCCCACATACGTGAGAACAGAGCTAAATAAAATGCCAGGCCAGATGGCAAAGGTGGAATGCATGAGGCCGAGACCAGCAAGCCGACATAGCCCCGAGCATGGCTGGAAATGTTCATCCCCTGGTGAGAATAAACTGTGTCACAGCTGGTCTTGCTTTCCACCCGCTTTCTTCCTCAGTAGCAAGACGGTGCGATCACAGGCTGGTCAGACACACACATACACACGCACCCTCCCACTGGGCTGAACAGATTGCCTGGGATGGCTGGATGGTGGAGCAGTCCCAGGCCAGCAATAGGGATTGCAGGAAGGAGAAAGGAAGAGAGACATCCCACACATGGGGTATAGACTGCTGGTCTGGATCCACATGAGCCACTAAGCTCTACCTGAATTCCTTCTCTCAGCCTCACTTCATGGCTCTGTCATCCTTCTTAGCACTCATTCATTCATTCATTCATCATTTATTCATCTAATGGTGTTTGATGCCCCTACAGTATACCAAGCACTGTTCCCAGCACCAGGGACTCAGCAAAACACATAAGATGACATTCTGATGGGGAAGATGGATGAGAAACAAGAAAAAAAAGTGAAATATATAGAATGTCAGATGCAGAAAGGAAAACGAGAGGAGGAGAGGGAAGGGGAAGCGGATTGTCATTGAAGGAATGTGACAGTGAGAAAGAAACACTGGGGAAAGACTTGAAGACAGAGGAAACGGCCTGTGCAAAGGCTCTGTGGCTGGGGTGTGGCTGGGGCGCTCAAGGACCAGGGAGGAGGCCCCTGTGTCTGCAGTGGAGTGACTGAGGGGGAATAGAAGGAGATGAGGGGAGGGAGGTGATGGAGACAGATGGTGCAGGGTCTTATGGGCCACGGGGAGAACTCTGGGTTTTGGTCTGAGTGAGTTGGGAGCCATGGAAAGCTATAGGCCAGACTCTGGTGTTCACAGGCACCTCCCGGCAGCCAAGTTTGTAAGAACCCAAAATGCAGCGGAAGTGATCACCCCAGCTATTATGGGACTCCTTCCCTTTCTCCTCTTCCATCCTTACATTCTACTCATCGTTAGAACTGATGACTTCCTTTCATCCTCACGGTCTGTGTTTCATCTGCGCTGGGGATGTGGCTCCAATCTTCCTTCTACCCTCATCTCCACTGCCTTCTCCTGAATACTCCCCTGACTCTCACCACTTTACCTTTCCCTCACCCTTCCCCCAAAAGCCCAGCTCAAAAGACATTTCTGCTTCAAAAGCCTCTTCCAGAAAATTCTTCCAGAAAATTCTTCCAGTGCTCGAAACCCCTCACCTGCCCGTTATGCCCATGGCACCTGCCATTCCCCATCCACCATCCTTTCTGATGCAGGAGGGCAGTTCACCTGCAGGGGATAGGTGAGATGCGCTGCAGAATCAGTCTGGGAATATCCCTCAGTCAATGACTGACAGAAGATCATGGAGAAATGTCCCCATCTTTGCAACTAGCCCATTTGAGCTCAGACCCTGGATCAGCCGCCTCCTGCTGTGGGACCTTCGGTAAATCACTATGCCTCTCTGGACCACAGTTTCCTCAATGGCGACAATAAAAGCACATATTTCATGGTGTCATTGTGAGGATGAAACAACTTAATTCTGTGTAGCATCCTCAGAACAGTGTTCTGTACATAGTAAGCTGTATAGAAGTCTTCTCTATTATTATGACTGTGGTTATGGTGGTGATTTCATTCCCAGATGAGTCCTCAACGCCTAGCCCATGGTCTGGCCAATAGAAAGAACTCAATAATAAAAGGTCGGGCAAAGCCAGTGGCATCAGTTCAATAGCAAAACTAGATAAACATTCCAGACACCTGGCGCCATTTGTCATTCCCTCGCCTCTTTTTCTTAAACTTGCTTGGCTTCAGCAGCTTTGGAGGGTTAAAAGGAAAAAAACACAGACACCAGGACAAAAATAAAACTTCTCCCAATGGGAAAGTATTTTGCTAATGTTTCTCCCACAAACTAATCTGTGCGTCTGTTCTCTAAGTCATTCTTGGGCATGGGTAGGTGGGTAATTTTGCTTATATTTGTCTCTGTCCTTGAATTTTTTTCCCTGCATGTGTATTTTTGACTCCTCAATATTTAGCGCCGGTAGGCATTTCACGATCTCCCTCACTCATCTACCTCTTTGGTCAGCTAGCATCTGTGTACATCACACTCACATGTTAAAGCATTAATTCATTGTGGTTGTCATCTGAGGAATACTGACATGCTTTGTCGACTCAACAAATGTTTACTGAATACCAACTGTGTGCTACTGCAATTCAATTATCGTTCACCTTGGGCTTTTAAAAGTCCAGAGAAATCATCTAGAAACTGCCTCCCCTTGGGGTTGAAAAAAATGTCGTGATGGTTTTTGCTGGAGAAAAATAATAGGACATCAAAAGTTGGAGTCCCTCCAACTTAGGGAAAAAGTGGATCCAGTCCTGAAAAAATGGTTGAAGATGGTGCCTCCCTACACTTTGTTCACTAAGAATTAATGTGTGAACTAGTAGGGTCCACAGTATGGTTCTGTTACTGGTATCCTACTGGGATGATTTAGGGGTGGGTAAGATAAATGTCAGAGGGAGAAGAAAGAAGTGTGAACTACAAAAGAAATCAGAAGTGAAGGAAGGCCAGGGAAGGTGGGTCATGCCTGTAATCCTAGATTCCAGGAGGGTGAGGCTGGTGGATTGCTTGAGCCCATGAGTCTGAGATCAGCCTGAGCGGGAGCTAGACCCTGTCTCTACTAAACATAGAAAACTAGCCAGCATTGTGGAGGGCACCTGTAGTCCCAGCTACTCAGGAAGCTGAGGCAAGAGGATCACTTGAACCCAGGAACTTGAGGTTGCTGTGAGCTATGTTGCCACTGCACTCTACCCAGGGTGACAGAAAAAGAACAGGGAAGGAAGTCAAATGAGAAGGCCACTATTATAGGGCTCCATTTATATGAAATATAGAGAATAGACAAATCTGTAGGGGCAGGAAGCAGATTAGTGGTCACCAGGGGCTGCAGGAAAAGGGAATGGGGAGTGACTGCTAAGCAGGGGCAGGGGTTCCCTTTGGGGTGAGGAAGCAGCTCTGGAACTAGATAAAGGTGGTGGTTGCACAAGAGAGTGAGTGTGTTAATTGCCAATGAATTGTTCACTTTAAAATGGTAAACTGGCTGGGCACCCTGGCTCACACCCAGCACTTTAAGAGACTGAGGTAGGAGGATCGCTTGAGACGGGGAGTTTGAGACCAGCCTGGGCAAAAGCCAGACCCCATTTCTACAAAAAATAGAAAAATTAGCTGGGTGTGTTGGTGCATATCTGTATTACCAGTTACTCAAAAGGCTGAGGCAGGAGGATCACTGGAGCCCAGGAGTTCAAGGCTGCAGTGAGCTATGATGATGCCAGGGCACTCTAGCCCAGGTGACAGCAAGAACCTGTCTTAAAAATAAATAAATAGAGGTAAACTTTATGTTCTATGGATTTTACCACAATGAAAAAAGAAAAGAAATCAGATGCATGTCCCCACTCTGGAGAGTAACTGAGAAGCAGACAACATGCAGTGAACACCTACTAGGTGCCTGGCCCAGAGCATCACCTGGCTTTGTCCTACAAGCACCCCTAAGACACAGGTGTCATCATCATCCTTAATGTCACCCAGGAACACTGAAGCACAGAGGGAGTGAATAACTCCTGTGTGTCACATGCCAATGACTGTAAGGTCTCCAGGACTTCTCAAACTCTGATAGGCACAAGATGCACCCAGGATCAAGTTTGAGTGCAGATTCTCACTGGGTAGGGCTGAATGCAGCCTGAGACTCTGTGGTGGGGACTGTGGGGGTGGTGCCTACTGCTGCTGGTGCAAGATCTGCCCTTTAAGGTGAGGGTCTATGGGATTCAGGATTTGGATGAACAGTTCTTCCCACTGGGCTAAGTCAGTCTTCCCTCCTCTGTCAGACAAACCTGGCCTTGCCTAGGGGGGAGGTTCAGAAAATGCTTGCTCAAAGCCCTTCCTTATCCATCACTGTGAAGACAAGCTGGGGTTGAAGGATCCTGGAATAGAAGCTTCCTCATTTGCCCTGGGTAGAGAGAACCCTTTTGTCCTGTAGGCTAACATTTTAAAAAATAAAAAATTAAATAAAATAAAATGAATAAATAGCTAAAACCCAATGCCAGAGTTCTGATATGCATGAACTGTAATTGGCAATTACTTTGTAGGTCATTCACCCAGGAAATTTATTCAATGCCAAATCTACCCCTTCCCTCCTGATCAAGGTGCTGATTTTTCTGTTTTCTCTTGGGGAAGGCAGGATTGAATGAAATCCATCTTATGTGGAGGGAGGGTGACAATTGCACTGAGTGACATCCTTATATGTTTCTACAGATCCCTATGTCTTGGAGAAATACTATCAACAGGGATAAATTCAGCAACTCAGACTCCTGGAGTTTGGGGTTAGGGTGGGGATCTTCCTATAGCTGGTGTTGAGGTGTTCTGAAGTAGGGGGAAGTGGCTGGAGGGAAGAGTGGGTGTCAGCTATACAACTCTGAGATCCTTGCAAAGGACCTAAGACTGTCCCTAAAAGAGCCGGCCTGGGACCCGTGGCAAGGCTGTGCTGCAGTTATTGACTCTGAACATGACTGCCCAGGTACCTAGCAGGAACTCCTCTGCATGCCCCTTGGCTTTGAGATAAGGAGAGAGGAGGCACAGATATAAGCTTCCCTCTAGATGGTTCAGCCTCTGGGAAGGTGCTCTGCCCGCCTGTTTACACTCTAAGTTGGCTCCTTCTCCTGGGTCAGTCTCTGACGAGCGCCCAGAGTGGCAGCCCCTGGCAAGGGCAGTAGGAGCACTCAGTGTGCTCCAGTCCCCATCCCCTGACCCACAGTCCCGGCAGCATCTGTTCTAGGAAGCTGTCAGCATGGAAGGAGAGAGGAGAGAGCCTGCTGCCAAGCTTCTCACTTCTTGAAAAATAAAGCCACTCAGAGAGACAACTCGAAAAGAAAAGACTGGGAGACAGGGATGGTTTAGTGAGGAGGGGAGGGTGTCAAGTGCTTTTGCTGCTTTTCATTCAAGTGGAGCAAGGGAGGGGAGAATATTAAATATTAAACGTAGGAAGTGGTTCCCTGAGACCATGTAATTATTCTCAACAGCCTAAACTCCATCTGCTATCTCTCTCTCTTTTACCAGTACATTCATGCTGTGCTGGGCACAGAAAACAAGGCCTGGCTACACAGGCCTGGGGAACTTTTGTCTGGGGTCCCCAAAGCTATGGGCCACGGTGGGCAGGGGTGGGGAGAAGACCGGGTGTGATTCAAGCCCTCTCACTTGTTCAGGACTCAAAGCAGAGAGAGAGAGACGACGCAAACTTGAATGAGGGAGTGGGAGAGAGATTAAAAGAGTAGAATTTGACTTAGGTCAGAAACTATCCTTATTAGGAGAATGTCACATGTCCAGGGCAGATGGCAAAGGCATTAGTTGCTGGGGGAGGTGCTGAGGTTGCTAAGGGCAGGTGAAAGGAAATGGATAAATGGATTTTTAAGAAAGAAACAAGTATAAACTAGAAACAGAAACTGCCCCCACCCCCAAGAAAAACTACTCAGAAAGGAGAAGAGGACAAGAAACAAATGAAATCTGGAAATAAACTGCCCACCCCTAAAGAAAAACTACTCCCAGAGGGAGGTGAGGGCGAGCTTTGCATTTCTACCTTTGAAGGCAGATGTAATTTGCAGCAAGGAAAGAAAGATTGAACTCCCTGCATGACTCTGCCCCTCAGAACCCCCACCTCTCAGAAGACCCACTCACCTGTATAGCATCCACGCCCGTTAGGGCTCAGGCGATGTGACTAGTGGGCAGCGCAGCGAGTCCTCCTGGTGTCCCGAGGGTCCCACCTCAACAGCACCCAGGGATCCAAACCATCTGAAGCCCATGAATCCATGGCCCACCCAGGGCAAAGAAGAAGGGAACCCAGAGAGAGGAGGGAGAAAGAGGGAGTGCCAGGAACAACCGTGTTCCTGGCAGAGGGTCCCCCACAAAGGCAGGCACCAAGCAGGGCTGCTGTGGCAGCTGCTGGTGCGGGGGGGGGGCGGGGGGAGTGGGGGGAGAGAAAGGAAAAAGGGAGGAGGAGGTTTCCCTGATGCTGGGAGGAGGGAGGGGAGGACCGTTTGTTTGTCAGCTCCTGAACATCTCCAGCGAAGTACTGCAGGCAGAACCAGCACCGGGAGACAAATCCAGGCAGCAGCTGCAAGCATGCCACCCCATTGCTCCTGGGGGAAAAAATAAAGTGATTTCTTTCTGTCTTCTCTACACCCTCTTAACACTGCACTGTGACCTCCCAGCACAGGGCAAACATGTAGTCTCGAGGAGACTTTTTTTCCATCTGGCTTCCCTTACAGAGCACAGAGGAAAGGTGGTAAGCAGAAGAGACTCTCTCTCTCCCCTCCACTTGTTCCCATCAGGGGGCCTAGGGAGGGGGCGTGTAGAATAGGAGCCAGGCGGCAGGGATGTGGAATCATGCTTATAATTTAACCATCTCTACTCCATCAGCTTGCAACCTCAATTATTTATGCTCTTAGAAAAAATGATAGTCAGAGGGCAACTGCTAACCCCTCTCTGAGAGCCGTTCATTCTGAAAACAGCACCCCTCTATTCCGGACTCCTCCCAGGCAGAGGAGATTGTATAATTAAAAAAGAAAGACACGGAGAAGGAAGACTGAGTCCTTCGATGCAAAAAGGCAAGTGGTTGCAAGTTAGTAAGTTTGTTTGCAACCCACATAGACTTACGTTCCAAAAATGAGAGTGACCTTGTGTCTCTTCCTAAAGGGCCTCCTTTTAAAGGTGAAGATTGTGTTTTTCCTTTAAGAAGCATCTAGAGCACATATTGTTGCCAAGGTGGAGTCCAAGTGGAAGAATCAACCTCATTGGAAAAAACAGCATTGTTTAGACAGGTGGGGGGAATAGAACCTGGCTGGGGGTTAGAGGATTTTAAGGTGTTAGTGTGACGTTTATAAGATCTGTTTGTCATATTCTAACTATGCTACTTTATATACGTGCTTATCTATTAGAGATATATATTGAAGTAGTTATGGATATAATGATTTGATTTAAATTAAAAAAACTCCAGAAAACAACCCAAAGGTCCATCAACTGATAAACAGATTAAGAAACACAGTGTAACTATGCAAAGGAATATCATTCAGCCATAAAAAGAAACAAAGCTTTAATCCATTGCCATGAAGTAGGCGACGTTTAAAAACATTACACTGAGGGAAAGAAGACCGACACAAAAGGCTACCTACTATCTAGTCCGGTGAAATGTCCAAAATGGGTAAACAGAGACCAAAACCAGATTGGTGGTTGCTGGGGCTTGGGGAGAGGCTGGGGCTGGGGATAAAAACGTTCTGAAACTAGATAGAGGTGATGGTTGCACAACCCTGAATGCAGCAAATTGTCATAGAATTGCACACTTTAAAATGATTTATTTTACGTTATGCAAATTTCACCTCCTATTTTTCAAAAACTCCTACAGAAAAAGGAGGTGAAAGATATACCTGAAGAGTAGAGGATTGCTCATTGAAAAAGCTGGGTCATGGGGACTTGGGGGTTTGTTTTATCTTTCATTGTGTTTTTCTCTCTACATTGTGTGTGCTTGGAATTTTCTACCTGGTGTTCCAAAAGTCTCCATTCATAGGCAAACTTAATGAACTTTTGGAACAGCAAACACTTTGGAACGTCTCTACCACGAGTGAGCAAAGACGCTGTGTGTGTGTGCATGCAGGCAACACGTGGAGAATATTTTATAATGAGTATTTTATAAATAAAGGTGCATTTAGCTACAATTTTCCATTTTCCCTATGTATGGTGACTTTGGGAACACTTTGTATTTAAATAGAATGATGAGAGGGCACCTATATTAGGAAGGATCCAGCCCGTACTGCTGGGCTTGGGGACCAACAGACGAGACTGGAGAGGCTTCTGCCTCCTAGGTAAGCCCCTACCATGTGAAGTGACTAAAAGCAAAGCTGGGATGGATGCAGTAGCTCACTCCTATAATCCTAGCAATTTATGAGACTGGGCCAGAAGGATCCCTAGAGGTTATGAGTTCAAGACCCGGGCAACATAGCAAGACTCTCTCCCTACAAAAACTATTTAAAATTAATTGGGCATGGTGGTGCATACCTGTAATCCTAGTTATTTGGAAGGCAGAGGCAGGAGGATCCCCTGAGTCCAGGAGTTCAAGGTTGTGGTGAGCTATGATCACACCATTGCACTCTAACCTGGGTGTCAGAGCTAGAAAGACCCTGTCACTAAAAAAACAAACAAAACACAGAATAAAATCAAAGCCACTGAGATTTTCCCCAGACCATGAGGCCTGGAGGTCCATCATCACCACTGGAACATGAGAAAGGAGACAGCCTGAGGTCCTGGGGGCTGGAAAAGTGTACAGACCCCACTCTGCCCTGCCGTCTGGGACCACGGACAAGCTTCAGACTCCTCATCAGCTAAACCAGGCTAATCCTTCTTAACTGGTGGGGATTTTGTGATTGTCCCTCAAAAACTCACCTTGAAATTTAATTCCTGATATGGCAGTATTGAGAGGTGAGACCTTTAAGAGGTGATTGGCAGAGCCCTCATGAATGCATTAGTTCATTCATGGATTGAAGGGTTAATGGATTAATGGGTTGTCATGGGAGACATGGGACAACTGAGGAGGAAGAGATTCCTTCCCCATGTGCCTCCTTGAGATTTTTTTTTTTTTTGAGATGGAACCTCAAGCTATCCCCCTGGGTGGAGTGCCATGGCATCACAGCTCATAGCAACCTCCAACTCCTGGGCTCAAGCGAGTCTCCTGCCTCTGCCTCCCAAGTAGCTGGGACCACAGGTGCCCGCCACAACACCCAGCCATTTTTTGGTTGCAGCCGTCATTGTTGTTTGGC
>CAUYQV010145545.1:0-11639 GCA_963574575.1 Galagoides demidoff | reverse complement strand
AAGCTATCCCCCTGGGTAGAGTGCCATGGCATCACAGCTCATAGCAACCTCCAACTCCTGGGCTCAAGCGAGTCTCCTGCCTCCGCCTCCCAAGTAGCTGGGACCACAGGCGCTGGCCACAACGCCCGGCCATTTTTGGGTTGCAGCCATCATTGTTGTTTGGCAGGCCCGGGCTGGGGATTCGAACCCACCACCTTAGGTGTATGTGGCTGGTGCCTTAGCCGCTTGAGCCATAGGCGCAGAGCCTCCTGCTGCTTTTTTAAAGGTAGAATCTTACACTGATTTTAGACCTTTCTCTTTTTCTAGCGTAAACATTGAATATTATCCAGTTCCCCGGAGGCAAGTGCCTCAGCCACATCCCACAAGTTTCAATGTTTATTTTTATTTTCATTCAGTTCAAAATATTTTCTAAATTCTCTGTGATTTCTTCTTTGACCCATATCTTGTTTAGTAGTGTGTTATTTAATTCCTAAGTATTTGGAGGTTTCCCAAGTAGCTATTACTGATTTCTAATTTAATTTCATTATGGGCAGGGGACATATTTTATGATCTTAATATTTTTAAATTTTTTGGAACTTGTTTTATGTAAGTAGTCTAACAGGTAGTCTCTCTTGGTTGTTCCACGTGACTGTGAGAACAATGTGTATTCTGCTATCATTCAGTAGAGTCCAGTTAGGTCCAGTTGACTAATGGTATTTATTGTTCAAGTCTTCTATATCCTTGCTGATTTCTGTCTTCTTTCTTTACCAATTACTAGATGAAGAGAATTGAAATCTTCAACTGTAATTATGGGTTTTTAAAAAAATTCCTTTTAGTTCTGTCAGTTTTTACTACATGTATTTTGAAGTTTTACATTTAAGATTGTCATTTTATCCTGATGAATTGATACCTTTGTCATTATAAAAAATCTTTCCTTATTCCTAATAATATTCCTTTTAATATTGCCTGCTCTGGCTCGGCACCTGTGGCTCAAGTGGCTAAGGCACCAGCCACATACACCTAAGGTGGTGGGTTCAAATCCAGCCCAGGCCTACCAGACAACAATGACAGCTGCAACCAAAAAGTAGCCAGGCGTTGTGGTGGGTGCCTGTGGTCCCAGCTACTTGGGAGGCTGAGGCAAGAGACTTGCTTGAGCCCAGGAGTTGGAGGTTGTTGTGAGCTGTGATGCCATGGCACTCTACCCAGGGGGACAGCTTGAGGCTCTGTCTCAAAAAAAAAAAAGAAAAAAAAATATTGCAGGCTCTGTCTGATATGAATATAGCCAGTCTAACTTTCATGTAATTAGTGTTTGCATGGTATATATTCGTTCATCCTTTTAGTTATAATCTATCTGGCCTATATATTTAAAGTGGTTTTCTTATATATAGCATATAATAGGATCTTACTTTTTTTTTTTCTTTTTAAGACAGAGTCTGTCTCTGTTGTCCTGGGTAGTGTGCTGTGGCATCATAGCTCACAGCAACCTCAAATTCTTGGGGACAAGTGATCCTCTTGCCTCACCCTCCCAGTAAGTTAGGACTACAGGGACCCACCATGACACTCAGCTAGTTTTTCTATTTTCAGTAGAGACAGAGGTCTCATTCTTGCTCAGGCTAGTCTCAAACTCCTGAGCTCAGGCTATCCACCTGCACCACTTCCAGAGTACTAGGATTACAGGCATGTGTTACCTTGCAAGGGTTGGATCTTATTTTTTTTAAAATCTAATCTGACAATCTCTGACTTTTAATTGGAGTGTTTAGACCATTTACATTTAACATAATCATTGACATGGTTAAGTTTAAATCTATTATTCATTATTGGTTTCCTGTTAGTCTCCTCTGTTCTTGTTATTTTCTCTTTTTTAACCAGTTCTTTTGAATTAATTCATGCTTTTTAATATTTCATGTATTGCCACTGTCAGACATATACATATATATATGCAGATACATTATGCATTACACATATTATTTTTTAACGATCGCTCTACACTTTATAATATGCATTTTAATTCATAATATATGTTCAATTAATATAATACCACCTTATGTGTAATGTAAAATCTTTATAGTTACAGACTTACCATGGTTCATCTTTGTGATGGTGGGAAAGCAATACACATTCAGTAGAAACCATACTTTTGTGAATTTTGATATTTTTCTGGGCTAGCAATATGCTGTATGATACTCTTTTGCAATTCTGGGCAACATCAGAGTAGCAGATCCCAGTCAGCCACACGATCACTAGGGTAAACAACTGAGCTATACAGTGTAGGAAGTTGCCAGCGTTTTTTGGAAATTGGTTTTTGTGTTTTCACATTCTAACGCATCTACAAAATCCCCATTTTGACCTATGATGTTTTCCATTTATAATTTGTCAGGACATGATCCCACTGTAAGTCAAAGAGTATCTTCAGACTTTCATTCCTCCCTGTCCTTCAAGGTATTGTCAAACATTTTGCTTCCATATAGTTGATAAATCTCAAAAATATGTTGTTATTATTTTTGCTTTATATAGTCAATTGGCTTTTCAAGAAATTAAAAAATGAGAAACAAAATCTTTTCTATTTGCCCACATATTTACCATTTCTGGCATACTGTATTCCAAGTTTCCATCTGGTACCATTTTGCTTTGGCCTGAATAGTTTCCTTTAACATTTCTTGTTGTACAAATCTTGTCGGCAACAAATTATCTCAAGTTTTGTTTGTCTGATAAAGTTCTTATTTAATCTTTACTTTGAAATTATGTTTTCACTGGAGATAGAATTCTAGGTTGATTTTTTTTCTTTGGCACACTAAGGATATCATTTCATTGTCTGGCTTGCAAAATTTCCAAGGTGAAGTCTATGATCACTTCTATACCTAATCCTCTGTATATAATGTGTGTTTTCCTCTGATCACTTTTAAGATTTTCTATGCAATACTGGTCTTCAGCAATTTGATTATTATTTGCCTTAATTTCTTTTTCTTTCTTTTCTTTTTTAAGAGACGACATCTCCTTATGCTGCCCAGGCGGGTTTTGAATACCCAGGTTCAAGTGATCCTCCCCCTTTGGCTTCCCAGGCACCTGGGATTATAGATGTGGACTACCATGACTAGCTTAATTTCTCTCTCTCTTTTTTTTAATGAATTCTTTCGGCTTCTGGCTCATTAAGCTTGTTGGATTTATGAAATAGAGTTTACATCAAATTTTGAAATGTTTTAGCCATTATTTCTTGAAATAGTTTTTTCCGTCCCTTCTCCTTTTCCCCATGTATGACAGAACACGTGATATTTTCCCACAAATCACTGAGCTTCTGTTCATTGATTGTTTTTTCAGTCTTTTTTCTCACTGTTGATCATCTTGCATAAATTAAATTATTGTATTTATTGGTTTACAAGTTTTTTCTTCTGCATTATCTAATCTAATGAAATTTTCATTTCATATACTGTATTTTTTTCATCTCTAGAGTCCCATTTGCTTCTTTCTTACATTTTTCATTTTTCTTGATATTTTTGAGTTTTCTTTTAAATACTTACACATAATAAAAATATTTGTTTTAATGTCTTTGTCTGTTCATTCCATTTGTTATTTCTAGGTCTATTTCTCTTAACAAAATCTTGTTGTTATTGGTATTTTTTTCCTGCTGTTTAGCGTGCCTAATAATTTTCTTTGATGCCGACATTATTATTGTTACATTAGTAAATATCTGCATTGTGTTGTCTTCCTTTAAATAGAATTGAGCTTTGTTTTGCCACCAGTAAAGTTAATTGTTAATCTTCAAGGCCTGTTTTTAAGCTTTACTAGAGAGAGTCTAGAGCTACAATGATGTCAGATACAGTAGTCACTAGCTGTGCTTGGTTAATGAAATGTGGCTAATCTGAATTGAAATGTGAGATAGGTATAAAATACACATTGGATTTTAAAAGCCTAATAGGAGAAAAAGAATGCAAACTTCTTTCATTAATAATTTTCTGTATTGATTACACATTTAATTGATAACATTTGGGATATATTGTGCTACGTAAAATATATTACTAATATTAATTTTACTTATTTCTTTTTACTTTATTACTACATGTAGCATGCATTACATTTCTATTGGACAGTGCAGAGGTCAGCAAACTACAGGCTAGCCATGTATTTTTGTTAGTAAAGTTTTATTGGAACATAGCCATACCCATTCACTTATGTATTGTCTATGCCCGCCTTCACATTATAATAAGGAAATGATTAGTTGTGACAAAGGCCATATGATTCACAAGCTTAAAATGTTTGCTCTCTGTAAATTTAAGAAAATGTTTCCATACCCTGGTGTAGAGTACCCTCACTCCAAGGATAGTTGAACCCCACTTACTAACATATGATTACTCTGGGGTCTCCACTGAATGTCCCAAGGATGAATGAGGACCCCCCCCCTTTGGCTAGTCAGACCTCAAACATTTTCCTGTGTGCTGATTTATTCAGCTTACAACTCTGCAGACTTTTGGAGTGGAGTGTCATTCTAAGTACCTGCATCCTAGTACAAGAACTCAAGAGACTCCTACACATACTCTCTTTTTCTGCATAGCTCCTCTCTCAGAACCCTGCCCTACTAACTCCAGCCACTTCTGCCTCCTCAAACTCTGACCTCCGTCTTGTCAACTTAGTGAGCCTATCAGGATCTGTTCAGGTCCCTCCTTACGAGGTCCACTGTCTAGAAATCACTTGCAGACAGAAATCCAGGGTGATTATGGAGCTCACTTTGTTTCTCTTCTCTCAGGGATCAGTGTCTGAAACAAGTTGTTTTATATTTCATATAGTTTTCTAATAATTCACAGTGGGTAGTTAGGTCTGGTCACTGTTGCCCCATCGTGACTATATGAAGACATCCATTCCCGTTATCTTTTGATAAGTGGAATTTTCTGTGTAATGCACTGCAGGTCTTCAGACTTTCCAAAGGAGATTTGGACTTGTCCGAAGTCTGAGAGGTAGTTGTAGAACCTTTCCTGATGTGTTTGCCTACATAGCTGATGATGAAGTATATTACCTGAATTTCTCACGCCCAGGTTCCGACAGAAAAGCAAAGAGGATTTTACAGAAGCTGAAAGGAGGGTAATCTTGAGCTGTGCATGTCTGCATTCATTGTACACTTATCTCAGAGGTACAAGTCCACAGCTCAGAAAGCATGTTCCTCTTTTAAATGCATGTGAAAGGTTTAGGAAGCGATTGCCATTAGCTCCAGATTCCATATTAAGTTAAATAAATAGGACTGTCTACCTCCAGGGATTTATAGTTGAAAGAAAGAACTGGCCCAAAATAAAGTTGGTAGAAATAGATAGACACATAGATACACCTCCAAAAAGTTGTTTTGTATCAGCAGCATTTCTTTATTAAAGGATGACAACTCCAATCAGTCAACAAAAACAGGTTAACAAAACAAAAAATTCGTTTATTTTCTTGTTCCTGATTAGAAAAATATTTATTTCATAAAAGTGTGAAGAATCCATTTGTTGAAAACTGAGTGAGAAACTAAGGTTTAGCCAAAAGGTAAGAGAGAACTGGAAAGAGTGACATCAAAGACGTGCATCAAAAATAGGAGATTTAAGGTTCACATAAAGGGGTAGATGGCTAAAACACTTAAAAAGAAAGGAAGAGAGAAGTAAAGGATTTGAGGTATAATAGTGCCAGCTCAAAGTGCTCAGGGAAGGTTCATTAGATAATGGATAGATGGATGGGCAGATGAATAGACAGTAGGAATAATTTAATAGAAAAGGATAAATGTGGCTCAATGAGTAGGACGCCAGCCACATACACTGAAGGTGGCGGGTTCAAGCCTGGCCCAGGCCTGCTAAACAACAATGACAACTGCAACCAAAAAAAAAAAAAAATGGCCAGGCATTGTGGTAGGTGCCTGTGGTCCCAGCTATTCAGGAGGCTGAGCCAAGAGAATCACCTGAGCCCAAGAGTTTGAGGTTGCTGTGAGCTGTGATGCCACAGCACTCTACTGAGGGCGACACAGTGAGACTCTGTCTCAAAGAAAAAAAAGAAGAAGAAGAAAAGAAAGAAAGAAAAGGATAAATATGATGGGTAAGGGTGTGGATTTGATCACTTCTTGTAGGCAGGGATGGAATCTATGGACATAGAGGAAATTGTAGTGAAAAGTTGTACGTAATGGTATTCCCTGATCATCAGCCTAAATTAATTCACCTATCATTTTCCTTAATGGCACCCTCTATTTTTTCCTTATGTCGCTCATTACAGTTTCTTAAAATATTTTTTGGCAAGTATTTGCTCCATATCTGTTCTCCCACTGGACTGTAGGCTCCATGAGGGAAGCAGCTATGCTAGCAGTTCTCAACCTGTGGGTCACAACCCACAGGAATTGTAGTAAAGGCTCGTGGCATCAGGAAAGTTGAGAGCCACTGAGCAATGCCTTTATTGCTATCCACTGTGTGCTCAGGGGACGGCGTAGAGTCTGGCTGGTATTTGTCTCCCAGTCAAGTATTGAATAAAGGCATGAATAAGTTCATGAGTTTATAAATGAAGTAGATTGGGACATGTGGAAATGCAGAGCTGGAGACCTACCCAGCCTCATGAGGAATGAGGCCAACTCATCTAAGGAGTAGCTGTAGTACAACAGGAAATGCCCCAGAGTTAGAGTCAGAAAGTTTAACACCTACCCCTGCTAGTTACTTATTGTGATAACTAGACAAAGTAATTGATCTGAGCTTCCGTTTTCTTTTTTTTCTTTGGCTGGGGCTGGGTTTGAACCTGCCACTCCTGGTACATGGGGCCGGCACCCTACTCCTTGAGCCGTAGGCATTCTGTTTTCTGATCTCTTAAATGAGGATACTAGACCTCGCCTGGCTGTTATGAAGCTATGTTTTCTCTCAAGAACCACTCTGCCAGAAAGGGAAATTCACATTTGTGTTGCACTTGATGGCACACTTGAAACAAAAGCCATTTCTCTGAAACAGGTTCTGTGTTGAAAGTTCATGCAAATTTTGCATTTTATGCAATAATATATACTTACATTGTTTTGATATTGAAATCACATTTTAAATTATTCAGGGATTAATTGCATAACTTTTTCTTCCATAAAATAATGAAATAGAATTGATGGTTATAAAAAAAGCCCCATATTATCCTTTGGTTTTCCATGTTTTTGAGAAGCGTGGAAATGACCTGCCATGTGGTGGGTAGGACCTCCATAAATGTTTGCTGAATATGAATCTGAAGAGCAATAGAGTTGAACCAACAGAAAAGCAGATAATGCAAAGAGGATTTCTTCTCTAGGAGGAGTGCCCAGGCAGGCTATAGGTCAGGAGAGTAGGTTAGAAATGACCTGTAACTTGACTTGAATCTAGATAATCAAAAGGAAATGATCATTACTATATAAAATGCAGCATTTATATAATAAATTATTATGTATTTATTATACCTTATTTAAAATTTTCATTTATAATTAAAAATTAGTATTAATAATGCATTATATGTCAAAATGTTATTACATAATATATTAGACTGTATGCAGAGAGAAAAAGTACTTATCTTATTCATGAAAAATTACTCCTCCTACCTTGGGTTTTATTCTTAGAAACTAACGTTTTAAAAAACCTGCCCCATCCCCATCTCTAGGTTAATATCCTGAAAATGGTCAATTCTGAATCAGAATTATCTATGTATATACATTCTACATATTTACCTGGGGCTTAATTTCCATTTGCAAGGATTTGACCTGATGAAAGCATTAAACACACTATCATTTAAAAAAGCCCCCCTATGAATTAACACGGGCTGCCCTCTATTTCCTTGTTGTAAAGTGAAGAGAGCAATACTTGCCTCCCAGGTTGGTTACAAGCATAAATGCAATGACATGTGTGAACGTGCCTGGTACAGCGCTTGGCACGTTGCAGCCACAACCACTCCAGTTCTAGGCTTATTCATTACCCTACCACCTGCTATAGGCTGAATTGTGTCCCTAGCCAAAATGTATATGTAGAAATCCTACCTCTCAGTTTTGGACCTGGTGTCTTTACAGAAGTTATTAAGTTAAAATGAGGTCATCAGAGTAGCAATATGACTGGTGCCCTTAGAAGTGGAAATTTGGACTCAGGCAAAGAGAGAAGGTGATGGATGATACAAGTGGCCATCTACAAGGCAACAAGAGAAGTCTGGAACACATCCTTCTCTGCAACCAGCCTGGCTGACAATACCTTATCTCGGACTTACAACCTCCAGGACTATAGGAAAATAAGTTTCTGTTTAAGCCACCGTGCTGTGGCAGCCCTACCTAGCACTTACCTCGGATAACCAAACCAAATGTACTACCTCAATAAAAGTCTCAGCTTTTTCTTTTTCTTTTATATTGTACCCTAAGTGCCTGGAACGGAACTTGGCACATGGAAAGCACCTGGTAAATAATTGTTGAGCTATTACATAAATGTCTGGTCCTGAGCTTGGTACAGACATTTTGCATATGTTTGAAGACTGGAAAGATCTTATTTTCCAAATACCAAATCAGGACACCATCTGGAAGAAAAAGTGACCTGATTTGTAAATGTATATATATAGGCTTTGTAATGCTGACAACATCAAATCACACTTAAATCACCTTAATCAAAACGGGCAAAATGTCATGAAAGCCAAGCTGGTCTTGGAAATTCCAACTGTGGGAGAGGAAGTCCTTACCTGTTTAACATCCAAATTCCTTGGCCTAAATGGAAGCACTGCATTGTTCTCTCTCTCTTTTGCCAGTGCAGTGTCACTTCCCCAAGTCCCCCACAGATCCATCTGCTGAAACCACACTAGCCTCGGCATCACCTCCAGAAATACCATCCTGGGCTCAGTTCAAACCGCTCCTTTCACATGAAGCCTCACCCTCTGCAGCCAAAGTGACACCACTCTTCTTTGGGGCTGCTTTTTAAAAAGGTACCACTAACTTCCTCATACCATTAGTCAACTTTGTGTGACTCTGTCTGGTTTCTATTATAGATTATAAGCTCTTTGAGGACAGAGGCCTTTAAAAATACTTAATTCTATCCCTAAGTTGGAGTCCAGCAAATGTTGTAAGTAGATTTTGGCTTAAATCACCAGAAAACACATAGTCAGTATAGTACACCCAACCTCAGCCCTGACAGTAGAAAGAGCCAAAGAAGAAACTAGCAATTCAAGTCTCTTTAACAGCTTGAGCTTAAGTCCATTGAAATTGGGAAATAAAGAATTGCAATAACGTAGTCAACAGTGGTGCTGTGGCTTCCAAAAGGTACAGCTTCACCGATAATATCAGTATCATAAACATCCATCAGGCCCTAGTTTTGAAAAATGCCTATTTAATTAATGCCGGGAGTTTCCTTTAGTACCATTCCTTCCTCTTGCTGTTTTCATTGACTGAGTAGGCACTTACCTCGGATAACCAAACCAGAAGCAGGATGCAGAAATACATTTGATCTCTGCTTTTGTGGGCTTTGGCAAACAACTAGGGTATGTTTATGCAATCATAGGTAAAAGAAATACTGTAAAGAATTCTTTTGTTTTGGTTTTTTTTTTTTAACTGTCAGTGATTCTTCTGATTCCCTTGACATGAAACATGACCCATTGTAAAAAAAATTCTTTTCTTTTGATTTAATGCAAAGCCTTTAGAAAAGAACCAGTGTGAGTTTCCTCAAGTTGTTTTCTCACCACTTGATCTCATCTTCAAATGACCTTTATTTTATTTTAAATTTTTTGAGCCTTGTTTTTTTGTGACTCCCTCAGAGTCACCCAGGCTAGAGTACAGTGCCTCAGCCTAGCTCACAGCAACCTCAAATTCCTGGGTTCAAGAGATCCTCTTGCTTCAGCCTCCCAAGTAGCTGGGCCTATAGGTACCCACCATAATGCCAAGCTAATTTCTTTATATTTAGTAAAGACAGGGTTTCACTTTGCTCAGGCTGGTCTGGAACTCCTGAATGGATTCTCCCTCCCTTACCTCCCAGAGTGCTAGGATTACAGGTGTGAGCCACTGAGCCTGGCCTTTAAATGACCTTTAAAAGTCCTACTGTTATGTTTCTTTTCATATAAGTGCATCTAAGCAATAATGATAAATAAAAAATAATAGGGGTGGAATAGGAGGGGTTGTTTCTATCCATGTAAGCATGGATATCACAGTCTTCAGCTATTTCTAACTCTCTCCATTTTTATGTGATATAATAGGACATTTTGCATGACTCTTTTAATTATAATATATTCAATATAATATTTAATTATGATATTTTCCTTAGGAAATAAGCTTCAAAATAATATTATTTTGAGTAAAGTGCATAGTTTTAAGACTGTAACTCAAAGATTCTAAAGCAAGGGATACACAATAAGGTATAAAACATAAAACTATAAACTATACTATTATTTATATGGTATTGATTTACAAACTGTAAATAGTTTACCATATAAATAATAGTAGAGGCAAATAAATTCAAATTTGAAAAGTCATTTGGTCAAGGAAATTAGTTGATAGAATAATATAGAACTGTCTGGTAAGCATAAACACTGTAGCAGAAACTATTAAAAAAAGGCAAAGTCCTGGCCCTGATTAGCTTATAAACAATTGCTGGATTTCAAGCTAACTAGAAATATAAACTTCACAGGGTAGTTCGCTGGTAATAATTTGAGAATAAGACAATAATTTTTCAAAAATTTGTGGAGGATTTGTTTTTTAGATTTGAAAAAAAAATTTGAAGTATACACACTTTTTTTTTAAAGGGAAAGGTTTTCTTTAAAATCAGCTAAATAAATTTTGACTTCCTTCCCTAGTTTCCAAAAACTATGGAATAGAATGATAGTTATCTGAAATTAAAATAACATAAGCACCACCACATCAGTATAATTCAGTCTGATTTAGTGTCTGACTTATGTGATGTATTTTTACAGGTTATTTGTACCAAATGGTCAAGTTAACTGGAATTTTCTTAAGGATCTAAGGTACTTTTTCTCCAAGTACAGAAGAAAGTTAAGGGAAACACTTAAAGAAATGTGACTAATTTTGTTGTTATCCAAGCCACACTACTCATGGGACAAGACTATCACCTAAGGAACACCTAAGTCCAAGGGCTGGACTTTGGAAAGACACTTCCAAACACAACACACAGGGAACAACACCTTGAGACGTTTGGTGAGGGAAAGTAAACGGAGTATCTCTCCTGGGACACAGTGATAAATCCTTCTCAAGTCTCTTCCTGTCTCATCCTGAATCTGGGAAACTTCTTTGAAATGCCCTCATCTTCTTAGAACCAAGTGAAAAGAAAACGAGTTATGTTTGAATAGTTTGCCACATAAGAAAATGAACAAACATGGCAAAGGATAGAAACTTGTGTGCATGTGTGGAAAATCACTTTCAGATCTCCACAAAATAATAAGAGAAACGTAACAGCTCAGCTCCCATAGCTCAGTGGTTAGGGCATCAGCCACGTATACTGAGGCAGGTGGGTGGAACCTGGTCTGGCCCAGCTAAAACAACAATGACAACTGCAACAACAACAAAAAAGCTGAGCAGGTGCCTGTAGTCCCAGCTACTTGGGAGACTGTGGCAAGAGAATCACTTAAGCCCAAGAGTTTGAGGTTGTTGTGAGTTGTGATGCCATGGGTTGTGAGTTGTGATGCCATGGCACCCTACCAAGGGTGACATAATGAGACTCTGTCTCAAAAAAAAAAGTAAAATATATAACAAA
>CAUYQV010145543.1:0-48163 GCA_963574575.1 Galagoides demidoff | reverse complement strand
GCATTTGGAAAAGTTTGGTAGTGACAAAAGTAAAGAGAGAAGAATAATTACAACAATATTTTTTACAGAATAACTGGCAACACTTATGCCAAATAAGAGAGATAAATAAGCAATGAAATAAAAGATTAATCTAAGAATTAGATTTTGTTGGTTGTGTTAATGCGCTGTCACTGACAGGACATTTATGTATGTATGTCTAACAGTTATTATATAGTCCTTATATTTTATATAGTATCATGTATTGTTTTTCATCTTTTGACTATTTTTTTTTCTTGAGACAGAGTCTCACGTTGTCACTCTCAGTAGAGTGCCCTAGCATCACAGCTCACAGCAGCCTCCAGCTCTTGGGCTTAGGCAATTCTCTTGCCTCACCTTCCCAAGTAGCTGGGACTACAGGCTCCCATCACAACGCCCAGCTATTTTTTTGTTGTGATTTGGCTGGGTCTGGGTTTGAGCTCACCACCCTTGGTATATGGGGCTGGTACCCTACTCACTGAGCCATAGGCACCACCCATCTTTTGACTATTCTTATATAACAACATGAGAAGGGAACATATAGGGAGTGTGTTATATAAAAAAGGATAGCTTTGGTTCCTTTAGAGACAACAGAAAGTATATTTGGGTGAAAATTGATGGACGCTGATACAGCCAATTGAATCTATATGTTTGTCTTTTTTTAATGTTTCTGAAACAAAATAAAGTTACCATGGGAACTGAAATACTGTATCACAATTCTGAAGTACAGTTTTTTGAGAAGAATCTCTGTAAAAAAGAAAACCAAATGATCTCTAAGCTACAGTTATTCCAATATTTGGGGACAAATATTAGAAATGAGTATTTTTTCCTGAAGCAAATGAGTAATGGATGGTGGTTTTCTATTTCCACTATGATCCAAAAAAGTTAATTATAAATGCCTAAACTTGATATTAGCCTCCAACATTTTATTCAGAGTACTGGATTCTAGTTTACAGCTTGTATGGTTATTTCAGGATGTGTTTGGCCACACTGCAGTCTGACGGGCATAGGGTGGAATGCGAGTTGGTAGTAACTTCAACTTGAAGGCCTAGAAAACTTCAGACATGCTGACTGCTGATTTTCAGTTGAGAAATAACAAGAATACTCAGTATGTCAGGAATATTTGTCAACATTATAGTGGTTTTGATTCATTTTAACATATTTCAGATAGACAATTGTTTGTTTCAGTTTGTTATAGTGTAGGTGGATTTAATGACTTAATTAGGAATTTATACCCCAAGGGTGGGTGGTTAGTTTTGTTTTAAAACATAAAAAGTCTGGAGAAATGTTATGAATTGGGGCTTCTATGTTCCATATTTAACAGATGAATTGCCTGAGATGAAGTTACTTATCTGATATTGCTGAGCTAGAGAGTTGTGGAACTGGGATTTGTTCTTGGGTAATCTCCTTCACCTTTAGTCACTAGTGAATATGACCTCTCTAATCCTGATCTAATCTCAAGATTGTATAATACAGATTTAATAAGAATAGAGGTGTAGAATGTTTGTACACACATCATGGCTATGGTTTGGAGTGGAAATGTCTTCCATTTAGACTTTACTTCAAATTGTAATACCAGTTCTTAGGAGTTGTTTGACTTTAGGCAAATTGTTTAATACATTTTAGACTTTTCCAAATCTATAATCCATGATGGTACCATAGCTTTCAGAGGGTTGCTGTGATATTAAAAATGTGATTTTTAAAATGTAGTGTTTAGTATACATTTCCCTTAACAATATTGACAATTAAAAATTACTATTTACCCAGTCTCTGTAAAGATTCAGTGTCCAAAAGCTAATATAGCCTTTTTACTACCTAATACATTTTTATGTAAATTCACTCTATCTTGGCAATATCCCAAACCATGCCCTCCCCTAACAAAAACTCACCTATAATATGTATTCCATTTTCTATTGAATACTGCATTTTTGGTAAGAAAAATGACCAGCTAATCCTTATTTTTTTTATTAAATCGTAGCTGTGTACATTATGCAATCATAGGGTACAGTGTGCTGGTTTTATATACAATTGAATTATTTTCACCAAACTGGTTAACATAGCCTTCATGGCATTTTCTTAGTTATTGTGTTAAGACATTTATATTCTACATTTAGAAAGATTCACATGTACCCTTATAAAATGGATCATAGGTGTGGTCCCACCAATCTGTTATAGATGAATACACAGAGCCAATTAATTTACACATTACAAAGTTTATTGCTTATATCTACCCTTTGTATTTTCAAATACTTTGAGCTAATATTTTTTTTTTTTTTTGAGACAGAGCCTCAAGCTATCCCCCTGGGTAGGGTGCCATGGCATCACAGCTCATAGCAGCCTCCAACTCCTGGGCTCAAGCGAGTCTCCTGCCTCTGCCTCCCAAGTAGCTGGGACCACAGGCACCCGCCACAACACCCGGCTATTTTTTGGTTACAGCCGTCATTGTTGTTTGGAGGGCCCGGGCTGGGGATTCGAACCCACCACCTTGGGTATATGTGGCTGGCGCCTTAGCCACTTGAGCCACAGGTGCTGAGCTGAGCTAATATGTTTTTAAAACAAAATCCTAATTTCTAGCCTATGAAAGTAACCGAATCCTATTTTTACCTATGATTACCATTTCAAATTTATTAAAATGTATTAATACAACTGGCCATTGAGTAAATAGGTATAGAAAATTTTCTTAAATGTCAGGGACTTTACCCACTAACAGTAGGTTTACATCGTTTAGAATCCATGCCGTAATGGAGGAAAACACCTCAATTTGTTAGTTTGGGAAAGAGTTCTCTGAGGATTTTCCATTTGAACTAGACTTGAAGTATGAGCACAAGTTGATGGGATAGAGAATGATGAAGACCTTTTCCATACAATATTTTCAAGGTACTATTCGCCTGAGATCAAAATAATATCATTGTAGGGGAAGATCTCTATCACATAGTTAACTTGGCAAAATTTTAAATGATGTGTCAGAAACATTGGAAAATTTCTACAAAATATATAATGTACTGACTACAAAACATATGATGTAATGTGTTTTTTATCTGTAAAATACAAGTTTATTTGATAAAATAAAGGCAGAAATGTTCAAATGTGGGTCTGGAATGAATGTTAAAATTTAGGGCAATTGATGGGATAGAAATTTGGACCCACTGAACTAGTTCTGGCTCCTACATGAGTGCTAATCTAGGTTTAAAATTATTTGAACAAATACCTTTGTCAACTCTGACAAAGCATCTTAACCGCTAATCCTGATCAGACATATACTTCCCTCTTTAGAGATGAGTACATAGAGACAATTAGTAAATACATAAAGAGATGACAGGCTTATGAGAACAAAAATATTATGTTCAAAAATCTTCCCTTTGTACTTTTAATAGATTTAGTTACTTTAATTTTGAATAAAAATCCAAATTTACTAAGGGTTAGTTTTTTTCTCTCCAAAAAGAATTGGCTGTCTCTGAGTTTCGGTATTTGTCAATCCTAAGAGAGGATAATTTGGGAATCCCTAGGATAATAATTAAGTTCATAAATAATAGAATGATCATAACAACAATGTGAGTAACTAAGAAAAGAGAGATGTTCATTTCTCTTTCACATAATAGGCAAGATTAATTTTTTTCCCTTATATGAAGTGATTTTAGAGTTAAGCAATCCAAGGTTGTATGGCCTGCCTACAAAGTTGCATGGACTCTGTGGTTCACTGACCTGCAAGAATTCATCCTCTCAAACCAAAATAATGGCTAAAGCTCCAACCATCACACCAAAGCCCAAAGCAAGAGGATAGGAGAAGAGAATAAAGAGAATGTCTTCTTCTAAGGATAATTCCTGAAAGTGTCATGTGACACTTCCTTATACAATTTCACTGGCCATCCCTGACAGAAAGAAATGTTGAAGCATGTACTTCAGTTTATAAGGCTTCCAATTAAAAGTCAGTGTGCTTATTAACAAGATGGAACGGGATATTGAGAACCAAGCAGTATCTTGTCACACACCAAGAAATATGTCACTATTTCTGCCTTATAAAGTCAGAGAATTTAATACATTTTTGTATGTTTTTCTAGATGAAGACAATAACATTAAAAGAATTAACATTTAGTAAGATCTTTCAACAAGTCAAACCTTTTATCTTAGTTAATATTTGTATTGTATTATGAGATGCACACGATTCTCTTTTTTCCATAAGACCAAACAGTTGCTGATAATTGAAGGCCAGTTTTGCCTCTTCAGCCTGTGAATTTAATCACTATGGTGTACTACTCCCTCACAAGATTTACTGTTGCTCCTGTAGTAGGAGAGCTGAGAGCTGGCAGTGGGTGATGGGGGAATAATGTTGACATGCTTTCATGCTTATCAGTAGAGCATGGATTTATGAGAGCTAACAATTCTCATTTCCAGCTTCTTTGGAGGGTAGTGCAATTGAAAAGATGACTCAAAAGCAAGTCGAGTCAATCAGGAGGTAGGATTAAAAAGTCTTTGAGGACAACTTGTGGATTTTTATTACATAATCAACATACTGGTAAAGAGGACCTCCTGCCAGAATAGTTTCTCTCAATTTGAGCTGAATAAGCTGGTTAAACCTTCACTTTAACAAAATGATGCACACAGGCTGAGAGAGCACAGCTTTCTTGGTAATTGGGAGAACGGGCCTTTTTAAACTATCTCCTTTTATCCAGAAGATGAATAATGCAATGCTCATCCTCTGTGGTATTATACAGAAACCAACGTTAGGGCATTGCCTATGCAAACCTTAGACAAACTCAGAACAAAAGGAAAAGTTTTCCCTTGGCTCATATATGGTTGGTACTCTGCCTAGGGGGGCTTTTATTTCCTCTTTTCTCTCTCTGTGAGGAAGCTCTCTTAAGTTTTTGATAATTGACGTTAGGCCAGGCAGACACCTGCCTTTTGGCACCTGAACACTGCAGGTACTAGCTTTCCCAATCTGCCTTCCACTTTTCAATAATATACAAATAAAGTGATAAATAAACTTCTGCTCATGTCTTTTTCCAAGTAAGTTACAATTAGAGCTAATTGCGTGTATCAAGTCATAACATTAAGTACATTGTAGCCTATCAAAAAATTGAGTGTTCACGTAAAGAAAACTTTTTTTATTTTCCATAATTACATATGTGACTAAATTAAGTACCCATGTTAGGAAAACCTTGCCATTTTTTAGTTACAAGGGTAAGAGTTTGTTTATATAAGACTTAAGGCGATTGCCTCTGAATATCAATTTTGCCTGTGCTGTGTACATACACTTCTCTAGGGCATGGTGGTGGTCTAGCAAGTTCTCATCCTGGAGGAGATAACAGGCTAACGGAATCATTTAAATGTGATCATCAATACAACCATAGGGAAAGAAAAATGAAATAGAGAGATAGATATCACCAGAAATGCAAAGGTAAAACATTAAAACAAGTAAAACAGATGGAGAGCGCCAAAATCTCAAGTAAGAATTATGAGAAGTCAGGGTTCGTTATTGGGGCTGACTAATTTATAATTAATGTCGTGCTTGCATGTGATTATATTACGTGACAACTTTAGTGTTAAGTCATCTGGTAGTGATTGTTTGGCCTAAGTGAAGATTTCTAAATCTTGAACTATCATTACACTTCCTGAAGTGAAATTCCAACACACTGATGGAGCTGAGATACGTGGACTTCAACTCTTACAAATCCATGCATTCTCTCAGGAGCTCTTTTTAGTATGCCACGAAGGACATTTTGTAAGAAAGTGTGTTTTACCTTGAACAGGACATTATTTCACACTCCTCACTTGGAGGGGAGAGGCGCTTGGTCTCTTGCTCGATGATGAGCTTAATGGCTGCAGAGACCACATGGACTGCAAAAGCTATTTAGAAATTCGCTTTTTTTCCCCTTAGACAATTCCCTTGTCCTGGGAGCATTCACGGAGACCACCTCAGGTAATTGCTTCAAATGACCAAAAGTTGCAGTCAGAACTGTTCTTAGAATCTTTCTGGTTCCCTGTACTTACAAACATGCTTAAGGGCATTTAATGAGTAACTTACTGATGTACCACCCTTTCATTACTACCTGGGCTTAGAAGCAAAAGACATAAAGGTGAGAATTATTTCCTTATGGGTTCAGCCCAACCCTTCAATAGCAGTGGCACTTTGTAGATGGCATCTATCAGTGGGAGGAAAATTATACCTTAGGTCATTTTAGGCAGAGTAGACCATAAAATGAAACACTATAAAATCTTTTGGTTTATAATAGTACCATGTCATAAATTCTCCCTGTGGAGAGACAGCACTGGTGCCTGCTTTACATTTATAATGTACACAGTGGAACAATGTGCTAAGAATATCCTAATTCAGGAATTATTCTGCCAGTATTATTAAAGAAATCACTTAAATGGTTAGCCACATGGATTTTGCATCTCAATGTGGGAGTCTGATGGAGAAAACAGACATGCACACACATACACATTAAAAAGATGCAGCCTATTTAAAAATAAAAACAAACAAACGAACAAAGATTCTCAGTTTCAATAATCTAAATCATCTATGTGAGGAAAAGAAAATCATTATACTAGCTTAAGAATAATCATACTTACTTTTTCTTTCTTTTTTCCCGTTCCTTACCCTGAAAGTTATTTTTTAATTATTTAATGAAGCAATGATTCTGTAGCTTGTTTGGTTAAAATATGGTTTGTCTCCATCAAAACTCATGTTGAGCTTTGGCAGTGTTGAGAGGCCAGTTTGGAGGGGAGGTGTTTGAGGTGGGGGGCGGATCACTCCTGAATAGTTTAATGCTGTCTGTGGGAATGAGTTCTTGCTCTGGCAGGAATGGGTTATTCTGAGAGAGGAAGTTGTCTTCCCTTGAGTGTGCCTTTCTGTGCGTGCCACTCACTTTTCAGCTTCATCACTGTGTTGTAACACAGAGGGTGGAGCCTCACGGGAGGCTGAGCCCATGCTGACACAATGCTTCTCAAAATTCCCAGACTCCAAATTCATGAGAGAAATAAACCTCTTTTCTTTAGAAATTTCCCATTCTCGGCTCGGCGCCTGTGGCTCAATCAGCTAAGGTGCCAGCCTCGTACACCTAAGGTGGCGGGTTCGAATCCCCAGCCTGGGCCCGCCACACAACAATGATGGCTGCAACCAAAAAATGGCCGGGCGTTGTGGCCTGCGCCTGTGGTCCCAGCTACTTGGGAGGCTGAGGCAGGAGACTCGCTTGAGCCCAGGAGTTGGAGGTTGCTATGAGCAGTGATGCCATGGCACTCTACCCAGGGGGGATAGCTTGAGGCTCCATCTCAAAAAAAAAAAAAAAAGAAATTTCCCATTCTCAGTCATTCTGATATATGACATTACAGAATGAAGTAAGTCAGTAACCTGAGATCTATTACTACAAAAGAGGGCTATGAAGTAACCCTTTGATTCTATTTTTAATCAACTAATATTGGTCCTATCTGGCATTGGGTGTTCTTAGTTGCCTTTTGTAAGTAGGAAACTTCTAACTCCTAGGTCAGATTCTCTGAGCAACCACCTCTTCAAGGTCATTCTCCTTTTGATAACCCAGGATAGAACACTCAGGTCATTCTTTTTCTCTGTGCTTCCTTGAGATATCTTTCTTGGATAGCACTCTATCCATCAAAATGCCTTTTTTCTTACTTGAATTTAAATATAAGGAAGTTTAGGCTAAGTACCTGATGGACTCAAGCCCTGAGCAATCTCTTTGTTTTCTTTCTATAGTTGTGCTGTGCAATCCATACCCCCTTAACAAATGTGATTCCTAACTACCTGAAACGTAGCATGTCAAAGTTGAGACACTCTGTAAGTGTACAAAAAATTGTAAACTATCTTATTCATAATTGGTTTATTGTATATATGTTCAAATGTTAGCTTTGATACATTGGATGAAATAAAATATATTATTATATTTAATTTCACTTGTTTCACTTTTAAAAATGTATTTACTAGAAAATACAAAATTACATATATGATTTCCATTCATGACTTACATTATATTTCTATTTTGTAGTGTGGTCTGTCATAGATAGTCTCACTAATGGAGAAGAGGAAGGTCTTCTAATCCAGCCATTGAAGACTCTTTCATGATGATAAGAAAGTCCCACTCACACGTTTCTCTAGAATCATGTTAATGGATTTAGTTTATTAATCCATTAACATGGATTAATGGATTAATCCATTATTCTGATCTGCTGTTTCTCCCATTACCTCTTATCTTGTCCCACTGAAATCATCTTCAGTCTTGTCTGTTACTCACACTCAATTCATGCAAAACTCCTGTATCAGTAAATTAAAGCAGTTATGCTGAGTGTCTGCTTCTAACCAGTGAAATCTGTCACCAAGCCTCATGCAGAGTTTACTATTCTTCTGGCCTTTGTTAGAAGTGAGTAATATGCTAGTTTACTCACTTCCTGACTCTCTCTTGTCCTCTTTTATGTTACATAACTCTACTCCTTTCCCAAGAGACTTTTCTGCAAGGGATATCTTTGCGTTCTAGTGCATAAGCCACAGGAGAAAAAGTGACCCAACAGAGCACAACTAGGCTTATCTTGATTTTTTTCTTTTCTTGGCCATGTAACTGTAAGAAAATCAGGTTTTACTAGCTCATATTTTGGATATGTTCTTTATAAAAAAGAAAACTAGAGCATAAATATAAAATGAGCTTCCACATCTTTGAGGGGACCTGCACATGGAAGAGAAGTGGATGTCAAGATGCACTTGATTCACATTAATTTCCCTTTGGAAAAGATATTCATCTCTGATTGCTCCTTTCTGGATCTAGAGGCATTTTTCCTCAGAAAACACCTGAAAGAGGTTCTCTTGCTCTTCCACTAGACAGAGGCCAACATCTTAATAAATATAGAAAGTTGCCTCAGACTCCCACTGCCTGTTCTTCTTATTGCCAGTTCTATTTCTCTGAAGTCTGCTCTGACACATTCTGCCAATCAAGTTGTTTAATCATATACTCTGGCTTCCAGACACCAGTACTTACTTTGAATTGAAGTTAACAGGATTTTTTAATAATAAAGTAACTATCTGACTTATTTCTCTCACAAATTTAAACATACTTTCTACTATATATATTAAAAGAAATATCTCAGTACTTATGTGACATTAAAAATATGGTAACATCCATTGTCAACAATATTGAGAAAATTGTGCTTGTACTTACTACCTAAAGTTGTGGATAAAATACAATATATATGTTTGTATTAATGTGTTAGTATATGAGTGATGAAAGATAGATAATTAGTCAGCGCAGGTGGGCATAAAACACTATCATAGTGGAAGGCTTAAGCAATAGACATTGATTATCTTGTAGTTGTGAGAACTGGGAAGTCCAAGATCAAGTTACCAGAAAAGTAGGCTTGTTAGTCTTTTTCTATTGGCTTGTAGATGGCCACCATATCTTTGTATGTGGAGAGGGAAAAAGGTCCCTGGTGTCTTTCCTTACAAGGACACAAATTCCATCACAGTAGCCCCACTTTCATGTTCTTATCTAATCCAAATTATCTCCTAAAGGTCCCATTTATACATATGATTGCAATGGGGGAAAGGACTCCAAAGTATGAATTTCGGGATGATGAATAGATAGATGTAATTGAGTTGATGTCAAAGCAACACAATAATGGCTAACACATACTTTATAAAATAGAAAACAAGAAAAAACAAAGACTATATGATCCTCTCAATAGACAAAGAAAAATCATTCACAAAATTCAGCATCCTTTTCTTAAAGGAACACTTAAGGAAATAGGCATGGATGGCACATTTTTTAAATTGATAGAGGCAATGTATCACAAACCCGTATCCAATATCATACTGAGTGGAGTGAATCTGAAAGCATTTCTACTTAGAACTGGAACCAGACAAGGATATTCACTATCTCTACTGCTATTCAACATAGTGCTAGAAGTTCTAGCTTATGCAATCAAGCAAGAGAAGGATATCAAAGATATTCAAATGGGAACAGAGGAGGTCAAACTCTCACTCTTTTGCTGATGATATGATCTTATATTTAGAAAACCCCAGGGATGTAACTACAAGGCTCCTGGAAGTCGCCAATGAAAATAGTTATGTCTTATGATACAAAAAATCAATGTCCAAAAATCAGAAGCCTTCATATACTTCGAAAACGGTCAAGCTAAAATAAAATCAAAGACAGAAGGCCCTTCACAGTAGCTTCAGAGAAAGTGAAATGCCTGGGAATATGCCTAACAAAGGAGGTGAACAATCTTTAAAAAGAAAATTATGAAACCCTAAGAAAAGAAATAGCAGAAGATGTTAACAAGTGGAAGAACATGCCAAGTACATGGTTGGGAAGAATCAATATTGTTAAAATGTCCACAATATCCAAAATGATATACGGGTTTAATGCAATCCCCATCAAGACACTAATGTTGAAGAACTTTAACAGAACATTGAATAACTTGAAAAAATAATACTTCTTTTCACACAAAGCCAGAAAAAAAAAACCGCTAATGGCTAATGAAATTCTAAGAAATAAAAACAAACTTGTGGGCATAACATTACCAAAAAATTATTTAGCTTCTACTACAAGTTGACAGTGATCAAAACAGTATGGTACTGGGATAAAAATAGAGATATAGATGTATGGAATAGAGTAGAGAACTTAGAGATGAATGGAGCCAATTATTGTCATCTGATCTGCAATAAACTAAACAAAATCATAAATAGGGAAAAGAAACCCTATTTAATAAATAGCACTTGGAGGACTATTTAGTCAGATGTAGAAAACTAAAACTGGACACATACTTCTCACCACTTACAAAAAATGACTCTCATTAGATAAAATATTTAAATTTAAGACACAATATGATAAAATCTCTAGAAGAAAATATGTGAATAACTCTTAACAACATTGGCCTGGGAAGAGATTTCATGAAGAAGACTCCATTGGTAATTGAAACAACATCAAAAATAAATGAATGGGACATGATTAAAAAAAAAGAAGAAGAAGAAGAAGAAGCATTTGCACAGCTAAGGTTACAATAATGAAGGCATGTGGATAACCTCCAGAACAGGAGAAGATATTTGTGTGCTATGATCTTGACAAAGGCTGATAGTTAGAATCTATGTATAACTCAAACAAATCAACAAGAAAAGAGCAAATGATTTTATTTATAAGTGGACAAGATACAGGAATAGAAACTTATCTGAATAAAACAGATGAATGGCCAAGAAACGCGGAAAAATGCTAATCATCTTCAATTATTAGAGCAATGCAAATCAAAACCACCCTGATATATCACCCAACCCCAGTGAGAATAGCCCACATCACAAAATCCCCAAACTGCAGATACGGGCATGGATGTGGAGCAAAGGGAAACTTTCATAGTGCTGGGGGCACTGCAAACTAAAACAGCCTCTATGGAAAGAATTATGGAGAATACTGAAAGAGCTAAAGGTATACCTTTCCTTGTAGCAACCTATGTAACAGAATATGTAGCAACTTATGTAACAAGATATGTAGCAGCTTATGCAACAACGTATTTAGTGATTTATGTGGCAACCTATGTAGCAACCTATGCAGCAAGATGTGTAGGAACCTGGACACCAGACTTGCAGAGACAAAGTGGCAGGTTTTTGAAACATACAAGCAATCACTAGACCTTAAGAACAGACTTTGGCAGTTGAATGTTGATCAGCTATGGAATTCCAGTGTGGGGGCCCAGCTCAGGGGAGGGGAGCTTGTTCTCAATAAATAGCAGCTGTGGAGGTTGCTGGGGCCTTTTCCCCAACACACATGGGAAGGCCCACCTTCTGCAAGTTTCGAGCTTAACAATCCATTGTCCAGCCTGTTTCCTTGGTGATGGCACCGATACTTCATTTGTTTCCTAAATCCCTTTACTAGGTATCTACCCAGAAAAAAACAAAAACATTTTTACTGGAATGTTCATTACAGCTCAATTCACAATCACAAAGATGGGGAATCAACCCAAGTCTCTATCAACTCATAAATGTATTAATAAACTGTGGTATGTTTTTTAATAAGTACCTAGATGGAATTGAAGGACATTCTTCTTAGTAAAGTATCACAGGAATGGAAATGCAAGTATCTAATGTATATAATCCTAATATGAAATCAATAGATAAACAACTATACCCCCACATGAGAGAAACACAAATTTAAATTCAAATGGTGAGGAGAGGAAAAGGGGAGAGAGAAGGAGTGGGGAAGATTCATAAGCTCTCACTTAATGAGCACAGTGTAAAGGTGTACAGCACAGTCCCTGCATGAAGGGTTCAACTACAACTTGAACCGTAAAATGCAAACTATGTAACTTAATCATTTCTATACTCTTTTTTTTTTTAAATTAAATCATAGCTATGTACATTAATGCAGTTATGGGGTACAGTGTGCTGGTTTTATATACAATTTGAAATATTTTCATCAAACTAGTTAACATAGCCTTCATGGCATTTTCTTAGTTATTGTGTTAAGACATTTATATTCTATATTTAGAAAATTTCACATGTACCCTTGTAAGATAAACCATAGGCATGTTCCCACCAATCACCCTTCCTCCACCCATCCTGCCCCCTCCCCTCCCCTGCCTCTCCCCTTTCTCCATATTCTTGGGCTATAATTGGGTTATAGCTTTCATATGAAAGCTATAAATTAGTTTCATAGTAGGGCTGAGTACATTCGATACTTTTTCTTCCTCTATAATCTTATTAATCAGAAATAAAAAAGGCCACTATCTATGTAACAAGATTCTCAACCACATGATTAAGTAAGAAACAAACTAAAGACTATGATGAGATACAAGCAAAGGGACAAAAATTTCTGTCTGGAGATCACAAGTATTAGCAAGGAGAGTGAACAAGAGAAATTTTAACCATTGCTGTTGACCGTGTAAACTGCTACAAAAATTTGGCAAATTATTTGGGATAACTTGGTTGATTTGAACATGATGTATATCCCATGAGAAATACTTAAAGATTTGTACCATGAGATATTCTAAAAATATTCATTAAGCATTGTTAAAATTATGCATTAATCTTGAAACCACTAAGCATTTTTGTGCTATATTTAATGATACATTATTTAACAGTAAATATGAATGAACTAGAGAAGTAATGTTGAGAAAAATGCAAAAAAAATACGTACTGTGTTCTAATTTCCATAACTTACAAAATTAAATAAAAAATAAAACCCAAGCAAGGTGTTTCAGACATGTACCTATTGTGGTAATCAATAAAACAATGGTTCTCAGCCAACCTACATGTGGGAATCACATGGGAGGCTTTTAAAGGCTTAGTCCACATCTATCTCCAATTAAATTATGATATCAGTACATGTTAGCCAGGGGTCTATGGTCTTGCAAGTATCACCTAGGTGTTTTCAACATGTAGCCATGTTTGTGAATCAACGTTGTAAAAAGTAAATCATTAAAAAGGGTGCTGTCTTGATTTAGAAAATATGTTGGTAATTTCACGTGAATTAGTAGAGCACAAAGAGTGTGAAGATTTGATTATGCCAATCACAGGAGGAATGGGTACTTACAGAACTTTCAGAGGTATGGTGCAGAAGTGATACAGCACGCATAGAAGCAGGAGTGAGGTAATGAACATGAGAAAGTAAACATCTGCCACTTACCTTAAACTATACAGAGAAGGACTTCGAATTCTATAGAATGTTTAACTGATGTTCAGAATGAATTCATCAACATATCAGAGGCTAGTACTGTGTGCAAATTCTAAAATTTGCATAGTACTCTGTGCATATCTAGAAATTTGAAAAATACCTTTCAAAGTACACCAACTAATGTTTCTCTACCCATATTGTATTATAGAGGTTAATTAAAGGCTACTGAGAAATATTTTCCATCCTGGGAATCTAAATCACAGAATAAGGGAAACAGGAAGTTGACTACCACATTAATATTTGCATACATATCCATCATCCTGTATTACTCTTCTTTATCTCATGTCCCTGGAAACTCCTATTAATCTTGTTAAGACTGCTCAAAAATTACCATCTATAAAGCTTGCTTCTGAGGCCCATACAGATTAATTTCTCCCTTCAATTTCTTTGAAACACATGTTTAATTATTTTTTACATGTTTTTTTCTTCCCATAAACTGTTAGAAGCTTAAAGGTAGACAACGTACATTTTTATTCATAGTTGTATACCTGGTGTTTTAAGTAGTCCTTCAGTAAGTTTGAATGAATAAATTAAATTCGATCAATTCAATCAAATTTGTTAGAATTTTGGCTAGCCTTTAACTTTTAACATAATTATTTGTTTTAATGCTTGAAATAAGACAAATGTGGACACATAATATTCCCATATATTTCCTTTTTTATTTCATTTTTGTTTGTTTATCTCCTATCTCCCTTACAAACATCTCCCAACAATAAGGGAAAAAAAGCGCTTTCCTTTTACTTTGGAGAGAAAATTATGATTATTGGCATTATTGTAAATTTAAAGTGCTCTTGCTACTTTCAAATTATTATTGTGTTATACACACCTCTAGTTATGTGAACAGGCCACCGAGAGAACATAGTAATGTGGGGCTGTCCCTAGCATGTGTAGGATTCTGGAAAAATGTTTTTTTCAAGGTTTTGTATCTATATAAACACTTTAGTTAAAAATATATTTAAAAATGTATGGGCCTGTATGAGGCTTAGTGATTTACTGGTGAAGATTTGAATTAATTAACAGAGCAGAGATATTAAGTACCTTTTTATTCAATTGGGGCTCGTGAACATTGTTTGTAGTGTCCAGGGACAATTTCTCTGTGTTCTGGTCCAGGAGCATTTCTTCGAGTTCTTTCCTTTCAAATGTGTCATAGCTGGTTAACTTCATATCTCCCACCTTGAGAAAGGTAGCAACACTGTTATTACTCACAATGTCATGTTCTTCACAAGCTGTTTGTATTGAAACAATATAGATCTTCTTGCTACCACAGTTCCCTAATACCATTTATTTAGTGCTGGTAACATCATTACTCATGACGCTGCCCCATCCATCATGCTGACCATGGAACTGGCTTCCAATGACTCTCTCCAAAAGTTGTAACTGTATTGTTTTGAAGATAACCAAAAAATGCAGGACTCACCTGCATTAGGCAGGAAATTGTCATCTGGTCAAGTTAAATTGAATGCATAAAATTGTATAGCATAAAAGTAGAAACCCGCATTTTCCAATCATATTTCCTTGAACCATTGAGGTTACAATCACTGCGTTAATTATTATCTAGTTTCATACATACTAACAGTAGCTGGGAGTATCGGTAAGGGTCCTGTCTTAGTGAGTTTGGGCTGCAATAAGAAATTTTAATAGAAATTTGTGTAGCTTAAACAGCAAATGCATTTCTCACATTTCTAAAATCTGAAGATCCAAGATCAGGGTGGAGTGGTTCTATTCACACAAGAAATGTCCTTTGCTTCTCTGGTATGCTTAGGATGGACCTGGGAGAGCATGATGTCATGACATCAACTGGAAATAAGGGAGGACATCATTTAAAAGGCTCCATTGGTATTATGGAAAAATGGTCTCGAAAGTCATTGGAAATAGTAGAAGTGATGATCCCTGGAAGATGGACCAACACATGGTGTAAGCCTGCTAAGAAACAGGTTCCAGTATTGTAGGGGACACAAGGTAGAAGGTGATGAGAGTGATTGTCACCCCAAATCAGCATCAACATAACAACCTCATGTCACATGATTCCATTAGAGAAATGCTTACATAGCTAAAGATTACCTTCTAGACCCAGGACCCGGGAGAGGGCCCCGGGATGATCTCATTTGCAAATCCTGGAGCTCTTCTCACGTTCTGGATGACCTTGGCTTGGTAGAGTGAGAGTGTCAGGAAAAAAACTCCCAGGTCACTGCAGGCCCCGGTTTAGGCTTGGGATGTGCCTGTCCAACCAGCCTAGGTTTTAGAGACATTGAATCAGGTTGCAGAAAGATTTGTAGATGGCACTCAAAGAGTAGCAACCACATAAAAAAATGGAACTCAGCTTGTTGGAGAATTTCTGTCTCACTTGCAATTTCTTCTTTATCACAACTTCTGCTCCGATTTTCCCACAATTCCCTTTTGTCCTTCTGTATGCTCCTGCCCTACCCATACCCATAAACATATTCACACACATCCCGTCTTTCTCTCACTATTTCTAGAGGTTCAGCCAGCAGTTCAATGTTCAATAGTCTAATGAAAGGTGATGAAAAAGAAGCAAACCTATCTCACATCTGTCTTCACCTAACTGCTAGTCACTCAAGGAGACAATGACCTGTGTGATGAACAAAAGGGCAACTGAACTGGCTTTTATGCAGAATAATTGTAGGAAAAGAAAAAATAAAGAATATTTGAAAGACTTTTTTCTTTCTTTTGTTTACATATGTGTGTGATTGTTAGAAAGAGATAAAGCATGAAAGAATAATAATATACAGGAAAAGAAATAGAGAGTGTGAATAGTTAAAATACCCAGAAAGTCATTTTGTTAGGATTTACATATTCAGGAGATATTTCTCTTGCTAAATGGAGGGAAAAATCTATTTCCTTAAAAAAATACTTAGATATTTAAATTCTAAGTATTTAAGAGAAAACATACAAAATTTCTTTGAATCCAGAAATCTATGAAACATGGAGAATACAAATCACGTCATATTATCAATAAAGTATTAGGACCATAAGATAATACAGATCACTAAAATAAGGTTAAACAGCAAAAGAACAAGGCAACTGATAATCAGAAGTCTAGAGTAGCAAAGCTTACTTTAACTTAAAATATAAAAACCCAATTTAAAAATAGATTTAGAGATAGGAAGTTATCAGAGATTGCAGGGAACAGTCTTGATTTGATCTAGTTTCCTGCAATGAGATAGCTCACTAATGGCCATTGCAAAATCTGAATTAATTAACATCAATTTGTTTTTAATAAAAAGCTTCTGAAGCCCATTTTGATAATGAATGCTGTCTAGAGGAAAATCAAACATAGCTATCTGATATATGTAGAGCCACAGCTGTACATATTTGACCCCTATTTTACACAGTTGCGCCTCATTGATTTCTTCTGTTAAGCTTCTGAACTGAACACTGAACAATGGTGGGAGGACTCATATATCTTCCACAGAGACCCAGTCTATGAACTGTAACCCCCGCAGCAGGGCCGGAACATTTCTGCGCCTCCAACATTGGCTGCCTGTCCTGATGAAATATAACCCAGATATTGTCCTTAAGAACAAATAACCTCAAAAGCGTGACCATGGAATCAGTCTTTATGGACATAAACAAAAAGAAAAGACTGGAGACAAGCCTGACATGTAACTGAGCTTCAAGTTCCTTAGCTTCAAATCTAAATCCACATACAGTATGGTTATTACAAAAGGAATTCCTGTCTTTAAAGAGAATTCAAAATAGAATAGGAAACTACTTTTATATTGTTCCTTGTTATTATTTTATCTCATTTTTTTTTATTTCAAAGTAATATGAGGGTGCAGATTTTTAGGTTGCATTGTTCTCGCTTCCAAGGTAAAGTTCAAGTTGTTACACCACACCATTGTGCACAGAAGGTGAGATTCCACCAATTGCCCTCTCTCCTTCCATCAATCTCCTCCCCCTCCTAGCCCTCTCCCTGCTAGACTATATTTGTTTCTTATTGTTTGTATGGGCATGTAATTATTTGTATGTTGGTTTCATATTAGTATTGGGTACATCGGATATCTATTTTTTCATTCTTGTGATACTTTACTAAGATGAATGTATTTCAGCTCCATCCAGGTAAATGTAAAAGATGTGAAGTCTCCATCTTTTTTAATGGCTAAGTAACAGTCCATGGTACACATATGCCACAATTTGTTGTTCCATTCCCGGGTTGATGGGCACTTAGGTTGATTCCCCGACTTGGCAATGATGAATTGAGCCACAATAAACATTCTACTGCAAATGTCTTTGTGGTAAAAAATATATATATATTTTCTGGGTCGATAACTAGTAATTGGATGGCAAATAGAAAGTCAGCTTTAGTTCTTTGATACTCCCCATACTTCCTTCCATAGGGGTTGTATTCATTTGCAATCTCACCAGCAGCACAGAAGTGTTCTCTTCTCTCCACATCCATGCCAGGATATGCAGCTTGGGGACTTTGTGGTGTGGGATAATCTTGCTGGAGTTAGGTGATTTCTTAGAGTGGTTTTGATTTGCATTTCTCTGATGATTAAAGGTGATGAGCAAGCACTTCATGTTTCTTGGCAATTTGTCTGTCATCTTCAGAAAAGTTTCTATTCAAGTCTCTTGCCTACTTATAAATGGGGCTATTTGCTCTTTTCTTGTTGATAAATTTGAGTTCTCTGTAGATTCTAGTTGTCAGGCCTTTGTCAGATTCATAAGATGTAAAAATCTTCTCCCATTCTGAAGGCTGTCTGTTTGCTTTGTTTGTGGTACCCTTAGCTGTGCGGAAGCTTTTTAGCTTGATCAAATCCTAGTTATTTATTTTTGGTGTTTCTGCAATTGCCAGGGGGATTTTTTCCTCACATTTCCCAAGCCAATATTTCCAAGCGTTTTCCACAGCCTTCTAGAATTTTTATTGTTTTGTCTTAAATTTTTTATCTAGCAAGAACCAATTTTTGTCAATAATGAGAAGTGGAGGGTCCTGTTTCTACATGTGGTTAACCAGTTCTCCTAGAACTATTTATTAAATAGGGATTCTTTTCCCCAGTGCATACCTTTGTTCAGTTTATCAAAGATTAAATGGTAATATGTGATTGGGTTCATCACTAGATTCTCTATTCTATTCTATAGACCTACATCTGTATTTTTGTGCCAGAACCATGCTGTTTTGATCACTTGTAGACTGATATTATTTCTAAGAATTGTATTGGCTGTTCAGAGTTTTTTCTGGTTTCATATGAAATGAAGTATTATTCTTTCAAGTTCTTCAAAGTACGACATTGGTATTTTGATGGGGAATGCTTTAAATCTGTAGATTTCTTTTGGTAGCATTGACATTTTAATGACACCGTTCTTCCCAGCCATAAGCATGGTATGTTCTTCCATTTGTTAACTTCTTCTGTTACTTCTTTTCTCAGGTTTCATAGTTCTTTTTATAGAGATCTTTCACATCCTTTGTTAAATATATTCCCAGATATTTCATTTGCTTTGGAGCTACTTTAAAAGGTATAGAGCATTTGATTTTATTCTTGACTTGACTGTTGTTTGTATGTATGAAGGTTACTGATTTAGGAGCATTAATTTTTGTAACCCAAAACACTGCTATATTCCTGATCACTTCTAAGAGCTTTGTAGTTCCCTGGGGTTTTCCAGGTATAAAAGCATGTCATCTGCAAAGAGCAAAAATTTGACCTCTCCTGTCCCCATTTGGATACCCTTGATCACCTTCTCTTGTCTGATTGTGATGGCTAAGGTTTCCAGGATATGTTGAATAGCAGTTGTGACAGTGGGCATCCTGATCTAGTTCCAGATCAAGTGAAATGCTTTCACTTTCCCTCTAGTCAATGTGATATTGGCTATGAGTTTGCTCTTTAAGGAATGTCCCACCTAAGCCTATTTTCTTAAGCATTCTTATGAAGAAACAATGCTAGATATTGTCAAAATCTTCTTATGCATCAATTGATAGAATCATATGGTCTTTATTTTTTATTTTATTTATGTGGTGAATTATATTTATGGATTTACATAGGTTGAACCAAGCTTACATCCCTGGGATAAACTCCACTTGATCATGGTATACAGCTTCTTCAATGTGTTGGTAGGTTCTGCTTGCTAAGATCTTATTGAATATTTTTGCATCAATATTCACTCATGATATTGGTCTATAGTTTTCTTTCTTTATTGGATCCTTTCCTTGTTTGGGGATCAGGGTGATGTTTGCTTCTAGAATGTGTTGGGTGAGAATTCCTTCCTGTTCTATGTTTTGGAATGGATCATGCAATATAGGAACCAGTTCCTCTTTGAAGGTTTGGTAGAATTCTGGTATGAAACCATCTGGTTCAGGGATTTTCTTTTTTGGAAGATTTTACATAGTTGATGCTATTTCAGTGTTTGATACAGATCTATTCAAAATTTCTAATTCTCTCTGGGTGAGTTTAGAAAGGTGAAATGCTTCCAAGTATTTGTCCATATCATTGACATTTTTCTTTTTTTTTTTTGAGACGGAGCCTCAAGCTATCCCCCTGGGTAGAGTGCCATGGCATCATAGATCATAGCAACTCCAACTCCTGGGCTCAAACGAGTCTCCTGCCTCCGCCTCCCAAGTTGTTGGGACCACAGGCACCCGCCACAACACCCGGCCATTTTTTGGTTGCAGCCATCATTGTTTGGCAGGCCCGGGCTGGGGATTCAAACCCGCCACCTTAGGTGTACGTGGCTGGCGCCTTAGCCGATTGAGCCACAGGTGCTGAGCCGACATTTTTATTTTTCTGGGCATAGAGTTTTTTGGTAGTAATTGTCAGGGATCTTTTGTTTTCCTGTGGTATCTGTTATTATTTACGATTTATAATTTCTGATTGAAGTTATTAGAGATCTTACCTTTCTATTTCTGGTTAGTCTGTTCAAAGCTTTATCAATGTTATTAATCTTTTCAAAGAAACAACTTTTTGTTTTACTATCTTGCACATGCTTTTCTTGTTTTCAATTTCATTTAATTCTGCTCAAATTTTGGTTATTTCCTTTTCTGCTGGCTTTGCAGTTAGATTGTCTTTCCTTTTCCAGTTGCTCTCTGGATGAGAGATAACCAGATGTCCCATTAGGTTACTAACTTGCTCTCTTTCTGTTTTCTTTATGATTCTATAAATTTTCCTCTTACAATTGCCTTTGCAGTATCCAAGAGGTTTTGATAGTTTGTGACTTCATTATTGTTTTGTTCCAGAAATCAAATCATTTTCTTCTTAATCTTATTTTTGACTCAGCTATTGTTTAGCATAAGGTTATTTAGTTTCCATGACTTTATCTGAGTATGGAGATTTCCGTTGCTGTTGAATTCAACTTTTATTCCATGATGGTCTGAGAAGATACAAGGAATAATTTCTATTCTTTTGAATTTGTTGAGTTTAGACTTGTGTCCTCAGATATGATTGATTTTGGAGGATGATTCATAGGCTAATGGGAAAGATGTGTATTCACTTTAGTTAGGATGGAATGTTCTGTTTATGTTTATTAAGTCTATTTCTTTTAGGGTCATGTTTAAGTACATTATTTCTTTGTTTAGTTTTTGCTTCGAGGATTTTTCCACTACTGCCAAAATCTCCAACTATTTATAGAGCAGGAATATATCATATTGTTTAGATTGGTTAAGGTATGTTTTATAAAGCAAGAAGCACTCAGGAGGATTTGCTTGGAGGATTTTTTCTCTACTGTTAAAATCTCCAACTATTATGGTGCAGGAAGATATCATATTGTTTAGATTTGTTAGGGTATGTTTTATAAATCAAGAAGCGCTCAGGTCAGGAAAGTATTAGAGAAAAAATGAATGTATTATAACTTGATTATGGAGTAAGGAAGTCTATATCCATTGAGGAAGCAGTTTATTTATTATATCTCCACTGAAAATGTACTCAGACAGTAGAAATAGTCATGCATCTACTTATGCTAGCTCACTCTCATTTAATAATTTGATACAAATGGGTTATTTGAATCCATTGTATTCCATCTCATTTTACTATTTTCTATTTATTACAAACAAACTTCTTCAATAGCTTTAGCCATTTTGCATATGTTTATCTAACTGGGATGATAACAATAAAAAATAAAGTATTCAGTCTTTAATTCTCTGATTTCGATAAAGAGCAAAAGGATGGTAAGAAATGGTGCAAATCAAAAGAGCCAGAAGCCAAATACTTTGACATGGAAATTCAGAAACTAAAGGTATGAATTAGTGTGTTCATTATTAGTTGAGCAATATGTCCTTAGCTACTACTGAATGTCTGCCAAGAACTACAACTTGGACTTGCAAAATGGTGCTTTAGTGCTTTATCATGTCAATGCAAACAATCTGATACAGTTGTCTAGGAGATAGCCAGAGTCCCTAGGCTCAACTCTCATTTTCTAACTGGTATGATGATCCTATTATAAAGGTCTGAACTGTCTATAGTTCTTTTTGTCTCTACAATTTCTAGCTTCTCCTTTCAAAAAAGTACTATTTTAATACATTTCACACTTGTACAAAGAATTTAGAGAATGTTGTATTTTTATATTAGAGCAAACATTTTAATTAAAAGCCATGTTTAACAGAAACACAATGTTTACTGTTTTCTGTATTGATTCTCAGTAGGTTAATATAGAAATTCCAAATATTATTACACAAAGTAAATTTCTGGACATTAGGATGTGTAGCTCAGTATCTATGTCTTTCCACTGTACCTCAGCCCTGTTGGCTCTCAATAGCATTTGTTAAATGAATGAATGAATGAGTTAATGCTATTTGCACTTAACAATAGTTAATCACTACTAAATAAAAAATTGATGTCACATTTACATTTGAAGCTAATAACTGTCTTAATCCCGATTGATGTCACTTTACCCAACCTAAAATATCTTTTTCAAACACTTGATAATATATTAAAATAGTGGTGTTGGTCTTTAGCAAATTAAAAGCATTAATATGCAATTTAATTGATATATTATTAAGGAATTATTAACTTCCTAACACTTTCAAAGATAAACATTTCAAAACTTTAAATATATATTACCCTCAAACAATTTCACATATAGAAATTTACTCATAGGAAGAAAGCAAGGAATATCATAGGTACTAACATAAAATAGGTACTAATTATAAAATTTATAAGTAGTAATTAAAATATTTCCAAAAGTCCAATTATAAGGGGTTGATTAATTTTAAATATTTGACCACCTGTAAGATGAAATGGCATACTGTCATTAATAAAAGTGCTCAGAAAATATTTTACAAAGCAAAAACTTTAGATAGGAAACATTTAGCATTTATGGTACCACTTACATAAAATGTCGCTACTATTGACTAACTACTTTATATACCTCTAGTGATGCATTACTTATTCTTTCTAAACTTATTTGACACTTATAAGAGCAAAGACTTTATCCTTGTATGACTGATGAGTAAACTATGGTTTAAAGAGGTAACAGAGTATGTTCAGATACACATAATTAAAACACAGGGATTGTGATTTGATAGCTCAGACTCCAAAGTTTAAGATTAGTCTCAGCTTTATTGGTCATAATCTGAAGCAAATAAAACAAAATCAACCATAAAAAAATGGTTTTGTTTGAGCCATTTCATGGTATTTACTTATGTATATTTTAAGTGGAATGTGTTGTTAGCATATTTAAAGATGAAAATCTATTCTTTGTTCCTTTTAAAAATGGAAAGATCTATGAGCACTTCACTTTCATTACCACATGACCATGTCTCATGGTTATTACCAGCAGGTTTTCCCTTTAAATGGTGTTATTACTCCATCATTTGCCATAATTAGTCTTACACACTTTTGAGGTTCTATGCCTGGAAATTTTAGGCATTTGAGTTTATGAAAGTATTAATAAAAATACAGAATGATGCATATACAAAAATGGGTGGTAAAACTGTGGAAGAATTTATGTTTCTTAGCTCATTTTTGTGTGTGCATATGTTCTTCAAATTTCATGCAGTGAGCATAAAGTACTAAATAAAATAAAGAATATTTTACTTAAAGTGTAAATTATTCAATAAGGAGAATAATTTATTTTATATGTGAAGTAGTTGTGGGTATAGTGATGATTCCAATTGTTTTCTTGGTATAACTATTCAATATCTTGAGTTAAGCTTTCTAAATTGCAGCTTTAAAATATACATATATCACCTACTAAAAATACTTTAGTGGTCTCTGTGTTTCCTTTGCAACCTTCTCACATATGCAACAATATACTGAACACAGCTGGGCTATCATGTTTCTATACCTAAAAACTTGACCCCAGGTTTATCTCAAGGTATGTGTTCCACATTATGTTTAACTATACAGATCCTACTGATTAAAATCCAGATAATTGAGATAAATATCCATCACTAAAATAAACTTTCTTCACTGTTTTAATCTATTATATTTTCCTGTCTTCCTACTATGAATAGTCATGTAATTTAATACCTACGACAACCACTTAACACAATATCTATGTGGTGTTTTACTCAGTAATACAATTTTCCATAAGCGTATAATTGACTGACTGAATGAATATGCAAATGACTGGAGAGCAGAGCCTGTGACTTGGTTGCCTTTTGGTCTACACCTTGGTTACAGAAAACAAGGAATAAGAGTGTTTTAAGAAGAAAAGTAAAGTGATCAAAATTGCTATGCCACAATTAAGTCAAGTTTCAAAAGTGTTGAAAATAATCTGATATACTGGGAATTAGGAAATGTCAACTGGAGAATCATGAGGTTCAAAAATTTGGAGAGGAGTACTTTATTTTTTACTAAAGGGTTGTAGTCTGAAGGCTGGTAATCCTGCAATGTGGGAAGCATAGCCTTTAGCAGAACGTAGAGTATGAGCAGGAGATTGGAATTTATGCTGAATAAGTTATATATTTGACAGGTTAAAGGAAGAGATATGAATATCTATGATGAGAGATGAATGCATATGTAGTAAGAAAACATATATGTTATGTGTGCCCATGGTGAGTTTGATCTGAAGAATTAACTTTTAAGTATGCAATGATTAGGCGATACACATCAAAATGTGAATAGGAGGACACAGAGGCATGCATCCTGCACAAGCAGTCTCTGTCAGTTGGTCAGAACCAGTCCAGGTCCATGGTCTCTTAGCAGGAAGGATGTTGGTCAGTTGCAGAGAACAGCAGTGGAACAGTCTTTTCAAGAGGCTGGTTTCTGCAGCAGAATGGGGACCCCATTCGTGACAAGGGAAAACACCCTCAGTAAAAAGGGAAAATGAAAAAGCAAGCTGAGTGGGGCAGAACAAAGGAAAGTCAGCTAGTTTACCTTTAAACTAGCTGCTGCAAAATTTCTTATCTGGGCAAGTTTCCTAGAGCTCTGGCCTATTGAGGATACAGCTTACTAACATCCCTGATGGGTCTGTAAACATACTGATGCATAATGGCCACAGAAAATGCTGTGGCAAGGCCTGGAAAGATACATTAACTAGGCCATTTCTTGCCCAGTAAATAGTCAAAGTAAATACCCATTGTGGAGATTTGTATTTGGCTGGGGCAGACTTCAAGGGAAGAACTTGAGCCCGGAAACATGGGCAGGAGGACTTATATCCCTTATCACAGAAGAAGACCCTCTATGGTGGTGATGAGAGGAAAATTCCTCTCTCTGATCAATTCTTCAGAGGAGATTGATGCCAGTGACATTTTACTCAATGGTGAACTAGCAGAGTTTAACATCTCCCTAGGAATCTGTGTGTGTGACCTCATACAGGAGACTGCTCCCCTATAAGGCTCAGGTTCCAAATTTCTGAAGGCTGCACAGACCCTTAAAGTTAATTATTATAGAAACAATAGGAGCTGATAGGTTCACTCAGAGAAACTATTGGAGTCTTTGCTCCCTTCCTCAGTTTACCCTCTGGGCTAATGAGAAAATGGCCTTAATAAATTATGGTATATGTATACCATGGAATACTATGCAGCATTAAAGAATGAAGACTTTACCTCTTTTATGCTTACATGGATGGAGCTGGAAAATATTCTTCTTAGTAAAGTATCTCGGGAATGGAAAAACAATATCCAATGTACTCAGTACTACTCTGAAACCAATTTGTAATCACTCACACTTACATATGAAAAATGAAACACAACTATAGCCTAGAATGAAGGAGGTAAGGGGAGGGAGAGGGGAAGGGAAAGGGATGAGTCGATAGAGGGAGGGTTGGTAGGGGGACCACACCTATGGAGCATATTGCAAGTACAAGTTGGATCTATAAGGTGTAGAGCATAAATGTCTTAATCCTGTAATAGGGTAAAAAGTGGTCAAGGGCATGTTGTTCAATAGGATGTAAACATTCCAATTTGTACAAATAATCATCACAATGAATCCTATAATGGCATAAATGTATTTATGATCTATGTATGGAAGACTTAATTAAAAAAAAGCTGAGTGGAACTGACACTTGGGGCCACCTCCAGAACCACTCAAGGGGGCAGTGGTCCCCTGAGTTCCCACCTTTGAAAATCCTATTGTGTGCTTTTTGTCTCTTTCTTTCTTGTCATTTCTAAATTTATATTTCTTCAGTTGGTCACTGCCAGATGGACAGGTCTTAACAGACCCTGCACCCAGGGCAGGACCATGGCAGGTTTTTAACCCCTAACAAAAAAGGTTAATGACAGATAGTGGAAGAGGGTTTTTTTGTTTTTTTTTTTAAATTTCAGGTTAATGTGAGGGTACAAACAACCAAATCCCAATATTTGAATTTGTTAGATATAGTCCCTCTTGTAGTCATGTCCTACACCCAAAAGGTGTGCCAAACAACCATACATTGTGCCCTTTCAGTGGGAACACCCCAATCTCCACTCCCCTCTCATTCTCCTTTGTTCCCTCTCCCCCAACTTGAATTGAATTGAGTTTCTCTCTCTCTCTCTCTCTTTTTGAGACAGAGCTTCAGTTTGTCCCCCTTGGTAGAGTGCTGTAGCATCACAGCTCAGAGCAACCTCAAACTCATGGGTTCAAGAGATTTACTTGCCTCATAGCTGGGACCATAGGCACCCATCACAATGCCTGGCTATTTTTAGAGGCAGAGTCTCCCTCTGGCTCTGGCTGGTCTCCAACCTGTGAGCTCAGACAATCCACCTGCCTCAGCCTCAACTGTTGGGATTACAGGCATGAGCCACCACATCCTGCTGAGTTTTTTACTTATGGGATCATAAGTGAAAACATGATCCTTTACTGAGAAAACTGTGTTTCAACTCCATCCAGGTTAATAGAAAAGACGTGAAGGGAGGGATTTTAATGACTTATGTCTGACTTGCCATCCTGTCATGGCCAGTGACTCAGTTTGTAAGGTTTCTTTTTCCAAGATCTGTTTGGCCAAGAGTGCTTGGGGAGGGTTCAGATTTTATTGTTATTTCTCAGAGGTTGCTTTAGGAAGAGCAATACTAGATGGACTCTGAGAGATATGTGGGATTTGCTCATGAAGGATTGTGATTTATAACAAAATGACAAGTTTTTGATGTACAAATGAGTATTATTGTATTCAGCAGAGTTACTTTAGATTTGCAAATATTGATTCTGAAGATACTACTACTGTCAAACTTTTTAAAAACAACTTATTTTCAAGCTGCTTTAAAAACTAAGGAATTTTCCCTAAAAACCAGCCAAACAAATAAACAAAATGTGGGTTTTAATGTTGACTTGTAAAAATTATACCCCTTAGTCATAGATCCCATAGAAAACTAGTAACATACTCAAAGTGGGTGACTGAAGTGTATAATTGGGAGATAAGCTCCAGTGTCTTAAAAAGGCTTAGGGAAACTGATAAAGCATAGTGCAGAATGCTATCCCTTGTCGATGGTAGCCACAATGGTGGGAAACTAGCATCCCTAGGACTTAGGGGACAGAGAGGTCTTGCTTAATCAAACAAAAATTTTTAAAGGAGTTTTCTTGTGAAATAGGAGAAAAGAAGTGTAGTTGCATGAATATGGCTGAGGCTTCTAGGACAAGGAATTATCCAACTTTCCTTTTCCTTTATCCTCCAGTCTGTGACTGAATGCGATTATTGTATAATGTCACAGGGATGGTCTTCAGTTGTCACAGTATCAACTGGAAGCTAGAAGGAGAGGGAACTGATTGATATGGGCCCAGATAGGTCAGCTTCTAGAGGAACAGAAGAAGCTGAAGGGTAGAAGATGAGTCTGGAAAGGCAAATGAAAAATATCTATCATACTATAAAAGTTCAAGAGTCTTATTTCCAGAAGTCTAATTACTTTTAGTTCCAGTTTGGTAAGTAAAAAAGGAACTAAACAATATTGTGAGACATATCAAAAGCAATGAATGAGGGCAACATGCTCCCAGGAGTTCATACACAAAACATTCAACATGCTAGACAAAAGCCAAATCCATCAACCTCCAGAATTTTGAAAAGGAGTGTTTTTAAGCTAGATTGTTCTAAAAGAATTTTATGTGACCTTTTTCTTGAAGCCAGTAATTAACCAGTGGCCTTAATTATTGGCCTTGCAAGGATAAAGCTCACAACACTGCACTAGACATCACGAGAGGAATCCCAGATGTTCTTCTCCTGGTTGGACACCAAGAATCCACCTGGTAATGACATGAGAATGGAGACTGCTCCATGGTGCTGGTGTTGTCTTCTCAAGCATACATAGGTAAGCAAGGCTATCAGAAGAACATATATGCATTCCTTGGCAGACTCTATAGAATTTGAAGGGTAATACTTGCTAAAATAAAAGCAAGAAGCAAATAAGGATATCTTATCCATGATCATTTCACTGCCTGTGAGCTAAGAAATTTGTTAAGTATGGTCTGATTCTCCCAAGTCCTTTTGAAGGAGAATCTCTTTCTCTTCAATACAAATATTTTCAATGCCTCTAATTGTCTTTCTTAAAAACAGGAAAACAAATAAGTCCCTTAATTGTCTTTATTAAAAATAAAATAAAATAAATTTGTTTATTTTTGTTACTGTTGTAATTGCCACTGAAGTCTTCTTCATAACATTTTTTCCCCAGTCTGACATCATCAAGAGATTTTCCCACACTTTCTCTTAGGATTTTTATCATTTTGTGTTTTAGATTTAAATCTTTTATCCATCTTGGGTCAATTTTTATAAATGGTGAAAGGTGCAGGTCCAGTTTTGGTCTTTTACAGGTGGTTATCCAGTTCTCCCAACACCATTTATTGAATAGGGTTCTTTTCCCATTGTATGCTTTTGTTTGGTTTTTCTTTTATGTGTGTGTGGGTGGTGATTTTTTGAATACAATTTGGAATGGTTACATCAAACTAATTAATATAGCGTTCACCTCATTTACTTAATTCTTGTGTTAAGACATTTATATTCTGGCTGGGCGCCTGTGGCTCAATTGGCTAAGGCGCCAGCCACATACACCTAAGGTGGCAGGTTTGAATCCCTAGTCTGGGCCTGCCAAACAACAATGATGGCTGCAACCAAAAAATGGCCGGGCATTGTGGTGGGCGCCTGTGGTCCCAGCTACTTGGGAGGCTGAGTCAGGAGACTCGCTTGAACCCAGGAGTTGGAGGTTGCTAAGAGCTGTGATGCCATGGCACTCTACCCAGGGGGATAGCTTGAGGCTCCGTCTCAAAAAAAAAAAGACATTTATGTTCCATACTTAGTAGATTTGACTTTTACCCTTAAATATGCTCCATAGGTGTGGTCCCACCATATACCCTCCCTCTATTGAACCTCCCACCTCCCCTCCCACCCCCACCACTTCTGTCCTTCATCCAAGGCTATAGTTGTGATATATCTTTAAAAAGAAAAAGCGAGTAATTCTAAATTGGTTTCATAAAAGTATTGAGTACATTGGATACTTTTTCTTCCATTCTTGAGATACTTTACTAAGAAGAATATTGACTCTATTCCTTTTACAGTAGTGCCAAAGAAGATGAAATATCTAGGAGTGTACCTAACAAAGGATGTGAAAAATATTTATAAAGAGAACTATGAAACTCAGAGAAAAGAAATAGCTAAAGATGTTAACAAATAGAAAAACATACTATGCTCATGGCTGGGAAGAATCAACATTGTTAAAATGTCCATAGTACCCAAAGCAATCTACAGATTTAACGCAATCCCTACTAAAGCACCACTGTCATACTTTAAAGATCTGGAAAAAGTAGTACTTCATTTTATATGGAAACAGAAAAAACCTCGATTAGCCAAGAGATTACTCATAAATTCAAAAAAAAAAAATGAGGAAGAATCACACTACCAGACTTTAGACTATTCTATAAATCTATAGTGATCAAAATAGCATGGTATTGGCACAAAAATAGAGAGGTAGATACATGGAACAGAATTGAGAACCAAGAGATGAACCCAGACACTCATTGTCATTTGACCTTTGATAAGCCTGTCAAAAATATACAATGGGGGAAAGATTCCCTATTTAACAAATGGTGCTGGGTGAACTGGCTGGCAACTTGTAGAAGACTGAAAGTGGACCCACATCTTTCAGCTCTAACAAAAATTGACTGTCACTGGATAAAAGACCTAAATTTAAGACATGAAACTATAAAGATTCTTGGAGAGAGTGCAAAGGAAATGCTTGAAGGAATTGGCCTGGGAGAACACTTTATAAGAAGAACTCCCTGGGCAATTGAAGTTATACCAAAAATATATTACCTGGATCTGATAAAACTAAAAAGTTTCTGCACTGTCAAGAACAAAGTAAGTAAAGCAAATAGCCCTCAGAATGGGAGAGGATACTTCCAGTTTATGTTTCTGACAAAGGTTTGATAACCAGAATCCACAGAGAATTCAAACTTATCAATAAAAAAAGAACAAGTGATCCCATTTCACTGTGGGAAAGAGACTTGAACAGAAGCTTCTCTGAAGAAGACAGGCACATGCCCTACAGACACATGAAAAAATGCTTCCATCTTTTGTTTGTTTTTTCAAAGATCAGATAGCAATAAGGGATTGGTTTCACCTCCTGGTGTTCTATTTGGTTTCATATGTCTATGTCTCTATTTTAGTGCCAATACTATGCTGGATTTTTTTTTGTTTGTTTTTGCCAGAGAGTATGCCTTTAATGCCACCAATATGAAAGCTTATTTTGCATAGACTGTCATAGATTTTTTTATTAAATCATAACTGGGTACATTGATGCATTTATGGGGTTCATTGTACTGATTTGATATATAATGTGAAATGCTTACATCAAACTGATTAACACATCCATCACCTCACTTACTTATTTGTTGTGGTAAGACTATTATACTCTTTTCTTAATAGTTTCAAAATTTACCATTGCATTATGCATATTAGGTGAGGTTCCCCTATCTTCCCTCTTCCTACCTCCCCCTTCACCTCCTGTCTCTTTTCTCTTCCCTTCTAGTCTCTGAACTATAGTTATGTTTTACCATTCATATGAATGTGTAGGAGATTATATGTTGACTTCATAGTAGTATTGAGTACATTGAATACTTTTTTTCCAATCTTGAGATACTTTACTAAGAAGACTATGTTCCAGCTCCATCCAGGAAAGCATAAAAGATGTGATGTCTCCATCTTTTTTTTTACAGCTGCATAGTATTTCATAGTGTACATATACCACAATTTGTTAATCCATTCATGAGTTGATGGGCATTGGGCTGTTTCCATGTCTTGGCAATTATGAATTGGGCCAGAATAAACATTCTAGTGCAAATTCCTTTGTTATGAAATGATTTTTGATCATCTGGGTACATACCTAGTAGAAGAATTGCAGGATCAAATGGTAGGTCTACTTTTAGTTCCTTGAGTATTCTCCCAACTTCTTTCCAAAAAAGTCGTATTAGTCTTCTATTCCATCAGTAGTTTTGGGATTTTGTTATGTGAGCTAATCTTTCTGGCATTAGGTGATATCTCAAAGTGGTTTTCATTTGCATTTCTCTGATTTTTAAAGCTGATGAGCATTTTTTTCATGTGTTTGTAGGCCATGCACCTGTATTCTGTTTTGATCACTGTGGTCCTGTAATATAATCTAAGTCTGTTAGAGTGATGCCTCTGGCTCTGTTTTTATTACTAAGAATTGTCTTGGTTATATGGGCTATTTTCTGGTTTTTATATTTCAAGTTTCTATTTTTCTAGTTCTTTAAAATATGATGTATTTTAATGGGGATTGCATTGATATTGTAGATAGTTCCGAGTAGAATAGACATTTTAACAATGTTGATTCTTCCCAGCCAAGATCATGGTATATTCTTCCATTTGTTAATGTCTTCTGCTATTTCTTTTCTTAGGGTTTTACAATTCACTTTGTAGAGTTCCTTCACCTCTTTTGTTAGGCATATTCCTAGGTATTTCATTCACTTTGCAGCTGCTATGAAGGGAATTGTGTCCAACAATTAAAGCAAATAGACAACCTTCAGACTGGGAAAAGATATTTGTATGTCAGGAATCTGACAAAGGTTGATAACTAGAATCTACAGAGAATTCTAATTAATCAACAAAAAGAACAAACAGTCCTATCCATCACTGGGCAAGAGAGATGAACAGAACCTTCTCTGAGGAAGACAGATGAATGCCTAACAAACATGAACAAATGCCATTGTCTCTATCCATCAGAGAAATACAAATCAGAACCACCCTGAGATATCACCTAACCCCAGTGAGAATAGCTCACATCATGCTGTCCCAAAGTTGTAGGTGCTGGTGCAGATGTGGAGAGAGGGGAACACTTTCATCCTGTTGGCGAGAATGCAAACTAATACAGTTTCTTTGGAAAGAAGTATGGGAAATCCGGGCAGTGCCTGTGGCTCAAAGGAGGTGGTGGGTTCAAGCCAAATCCTGGTCAAAAACTGAGAAAAGGAAAAAAAAAAAGAGATATGGGAAATCCTCAAACAACTCAAATTAGATCTTCCATTTGATCCTAAAATCCAATTACTAGGCATCTACCCAGAAAGAAAAAGAAATCTTTCTATCATAAAGACATTTGCGCTAGATTTTTATTGCATCCACATTTATAGTCATCAAGATGTGGATGGAAATGTCCACAATCCAGGATTAACAAACTGTGATTTATGTACATCATGGAATACTATTTCTCCATAAAAAATGAAGACTTTACATTTTTCGTATTATCCTGGATGGAGCTCAATCATATTCTTATTAGTAAAGTATCACAAGATAGAAACTCAAGTATCCAATATAGTCAAAACTTATATGAAGCTAGTAGATGACCTAATACATGTCCACAAAGAGAAAAACTCAGTTTAATTCTGGTTGGGGGGAGGGATAATAACAGATAGGGTGAGAGGGGCAGAGGGAGGGAGATTGATTTGTTCCCACTAAGTGGGCACAATGTGAGAGTATATGGCACATCTCTCGGGTGCTGGATATAACTACAAAAGGGACTTTACCTAACAAATGCAAACATTATAAACTAGTAGTTTTTACACTCACATTAACCAGAAAATAAAATAGAAAAAAAATATTTTTGGCTCCAATTTTCCAACTGTCAATAAAACAGAATAGGATAGATTTTACACAAGACCTGAAATATCTAAGAAATGATACATTGGAATGGATCAGAAAAAAATAAACTTTGTGTCTCATCACTTGTGAATTGAATTATATTTGTGTTGCTTAGTGTGCTTTTTAACCTTGAACTCACTCCTTGATAAAACAGATGAAAGCAATAGATTAAATATTAGAGGAAAAAACAATATAATTTAAGAGCCGTTCTTATAAATCTTGTAGCGAACGTTTGGGTTTTATAAAGGCGGCTCCTGGGATGTAAAATAAAAATGAATTTTAGCAATTTATGTTCCCAATGCTTACTTCATTTTAGCACTTCCCATTTTCCATGCTTTAGTTTGTCATTGAAGCCTTTATATTTCAAGGACATTTCTGTAGCGCTAACAAGGCTCAGGACTCAAGTTATTAAAACTCTGGTTGGCTTTAGTTTCACAATGCAGTCTTTCTTAGCTATTGCTGTCACTCATTAGAGCCCCAAGTGCTGCATAAGGCAATGCTTTGTAAACAAGGTACAGAGGGTCAAGCGCTATGTTACCAGTGAGGAAAGGAAAGAGACAGCAGAGAACCAGACATACTGCAGGGAACAATATACATGTCACCAAGTTTGGGCTTCTGTGGCGCTTAAATGGAGTTGTTTAACATTCGAATCTCCTGAGTTTTCCCTTGCTGCATTTGCCAGTGAGAATATAGCTTGTTCATACACCCTGCCTTGTCTAGAGATTTCCTCTTGTTACCAGAGCACCTAAAAGTGCAGGCCCAGAACTGTGCATCTAACAAATCACAAAGCATGTCTGCGTTCAGCTATGTATCAAAGTCTTTTAATATGCCAACAAAGTTCTCCAAGGTCAGGAAAGCAGTTTATCAACCTTTCATATACCTTATACCAGCAATAAATTTATTCTACTGTGGGACCTATGAATATTTTAGATGCTCTATGACAAAAACTCATTGGCTTTAGATGGTCTGTATATTCCAGAGTTTGGGCTCAAAACAGACATTGTTCTCTATGTTCTGCTTTAATTGTTATTCAGCTCCAGTTAATATAAAGCTATTCAAGATAATTCTGGAATGTTTTCTATTTAATATATACAATTTTATTTTAAAAATAAGTATTTTAAACATTTAATTTATCTTTTATTAATTTTATTCATATGAAACTGTTAGTTAAGGAAATGCAGGGTTTATGTGGGTTTCCTCAAGCATCTCGTGGCAAATTAGTTTTTGTATTTTGAATTTTGTCTATTTTTTTCCCTCTTCTGTAGTAATGAAAGAGCTCACTTTATGATTTAATACTCAGAAAAATTGTAATACACTCAATGAAAGGGTATTTCTTCTATTTTTCAGATTAGGTGATATTAATATTTCATCCATTTTTCAGATTAGGTGATGTTAGTCCTGAGGCACCCTCAGAGCTCTTTTACAATGTCTTTTTTTTTTTTTTGAATGAAAAGAAAATTTTAGGGCTCATATATACAGCCTTTTTTTTTTTTTTTTTTTTTTTTAGCAGAATTAGTAATGAAGAAGGGAATGAAGTAGCAGTTAGGCAACTTCAAACTTTATCAGTTGTCATAACCGAGACAGAAACTGAGGTTGTTTGAGGTTTGATTGACCGGGAATTGAGAATTGAGAAATTTTATTTCTTCTACATTCACTCACCTGCATCCATCATGTATACACACCCATACATGCACACCTACTCTTAGCAAATTTTTTTCAAATGCTTATTTCTCTAGTCATAACCCATCCAGTGATATTTAGATGAATTTATATGTATTCTTAATGAATTTAGCCATAGGTAGAGTCTACTTTATTTGAGAGCTTTTTAAATTTTGTTTTGTTTTGTGTTTGATACGCCATTTACCCCTCCATACCGTGTACTTTGCCCATATTTATGAACTTATGAACTTGTTCTTGTAGAGAACATTGTCGCCTTGATCCTGCTGTCAAGTTATTTGAATTCTTGTTGCCTTTTTAATCAAATTCTTTTTTGACTTTCATTCCCAAAGATGCCATTATCACATTAACTAATATCTACTCTTAACTTTATACTGCCTGATCAGTTCTATTTTGCTGACTTCACATTTTTCTTCATCTCTTGGAACTGAGAGGTTTGATGGTAAACCAAACATACACTCGACTCTCTACACTGCTCACTTGTTTCCTATCAGATGTGCTTCCAGCCCACATGTGATCACTGTTCCAACATGACCGACTGGGTTAGACCATAGGATGCTGTTTCTGTATAAGCTTCTTCAGATTCCTTTTTGTTCCTGTCTTTGTAGTTTGAAAACTCTGGCTAGGTTATGTATGAATAAATATACAATTTACCCTTGAACACTATACATTTGAACCTTGAGGGTCTACATATACATGGATTTTCTTTTGCCTCTGCCACTGCTGAAACAAAAAGACCAATCCCTCTTCTTTCTACCTTTTTCTTAGCCTACTCAGAGTAGGCCGATAAGGATGAAGACCTTTATAATGATCCTCTTCCACATAAAGAAATGTAAATATATTTTCTCTTCCTTACGATTTCAATAACATTTCTTCTAGCTTACTTTACTTTAAGACTAGAGTATACATTATACATATACTATCCAAACTACATGATAATTGATAGTTTATGTTATCACTAAGGCTTTCAATCAACAGTAGGATATCATAACTATTTTTAACGATACTATCCCAAATCTATGGAAGATCATTATTCCTTAAATTGTTCATTCTCTTTTTCACTCATTCCATTTAACATAAGACATCAAAAATAGATCGTTTAAATTTTACTAAAATTCAGACCATTGTTAACCTATAATACAATCAATCACAAACATGAATATATTCAATAAATCAGTACAAAACTCAGCTGTATAACCATTACTCTATTCTTAAGTAGAATATTACCTACACGTAATAATTTATTTTTGTGCTCTTTTCCCAATTACTATTCTTGTATTCTTCAAAGTTAAACTATACTTAAAACCACTTTAATTTTTGATGGCTTTGGACTTTTGTAAATGGAATAATGCTGTGAAATATGCACTTTTATCCACGTGGCTTCTTTCAGTCAATTGTTTTGCATAGCTGTACTTGGTTTCATTGCTCTATCATATTTTATTGGATTAAAATATGATTTATTAATTGATTATAATGTTGATAAGTAGTGGATTATTTCTAGCTTCCAGCTATTGTAGATAACGCTTCTAGAAACAATCTGCATATGTCTCTTTAAGTACTTGTGTGCAAATTTCCCTTAAGTACATACATAGAGTAGAAGTGCTAGGTCTTAAGATGCATATATATGCTCAACTTGAAAATCAAATAGTTGTCTAAAACTATTATAACAATTTACATTCCTGTTGCTCCATATCTTTATAGATATTTGTCTATTTAAGCCCAAGTATTTTGATGTATCTGTATGGTGTATCATGTGCCTTAAGTCTTCATTTCCCTGATGACAGCATGAACACCTGTTCATATGTGTGTTTGCCATTTGAATGTCTTAGATTGTCTGGTATTTATTTAACTATTTTGCCAAATTTTCTTTTTACTTTTCTAAAACATTGATGGGTCAATGCTTGCCATACCTTAAGGATATAGACATGTATTTTAAATATATTCTCTAACTCTTACCTGCCTTTTGACTCTGTGTTATCTTTTGATGGCTAGAATGTTTTCATTTGAATGCAGTCTATTTGATAAATTTTTTCTTCATGATCTGTCTACTTTTTTTCCTTTATAACAAACAATTTCTGCCCTATGAAAATAAAGATAACCTTTTATATCATCATGTATTAGCTTTTCTCTTTCTCTTTCACTTTCTGAATTCTTATCTACCTATGATATCAGATAAAATAAATGTTCTTTGTATTTGTCATATATGTAGAAGTAGTGTCATTTTCCTACTTTCTTGTCAGAGATTTATATGTGTCTTTTTCTACCTTTCTGCTCCATTCCATGGGTAATTTTCCTATCCCCATGCCAGTGCTATACCTTCTTAATTATCAAAGCTTTATAACTCATTATGTCTTAGAGAGCAAGTCTTCCTGAATTCTTCTTCTTCAGGATAGTGCCAGTTATTAGTTAATTGCCTCTCAGTTCTAAATTTATCCCCGAGTACCTCTTCTGTGATAATGGATTGGTCTCTAAGTGTTTTTTTTCTGCAGTGAGCTCTATGTTAAGCATGGTCAGCAGAGGGCATGAGAGGGACAGAACAGGAGGAGGGTCTTGATCTAGTGTGCTTGCTTTGTTAGAAAACAACTTTTCTAAAAGCCTCTACTTAAGCTGTATGGAAGAAGGTATCCATGTAATGAAAACATTTGTACCTCAATACTTTGAAATAAAAATATTTTAAAAATAAATAAAAATAAAACTGCCTTTCTTCTCCTCTGTAAGGCTGAAGGAGGACATTTGAAGGATGTGCAGTGGTACACTGCTTCAGTCTTACTCAAAAGGAACTAATCTCTGAGCAAACTTTGAGCATTCCTCATATTCTCCTGCTAGGGGCAGTCTCTTGCCTTTCTCTGCTCATTCACTGGTGAGATTCAGCAGCCCGTATCTGTATCCCAACTGCTCCTGTGCACCAACCTGCCACACTTGACTGCCTGCATCCCTTACATTTGTCTCCAAGAGACCCTATGGCAGTGCGTTTCCTAAGTTGCGTGGTGGTCTGCCTGTGAGTAGACTCACATGCTCTGGCTTCCCCTGCATCTTCTCTAATTTAACCCTTCCCACCTGCACCTTGTCTTCCTCTCCCTCCTTTCTCCCACCTGTGTGAGGAGTGTGCCTTTGGCCCAGAATATCATTTTCTTTATGTCTGCCAATTGTGGATCAGCTCTGCCTTGACCCTCACTGAACTTCTCTGCTATTCAGTGGGTTGCACAACCTCTTTTCCACTGAGATATGATTGTTTGCCTTGGTTAGGATGCCTTTCCATCCTGGTTGTTCAGTTCTAGTGTATGTGCCTTTAACCCTAGAGCATTTACTTGGCTAAGCACCCTGAGTAAAACTTCCTATACAATGTAGGCGACAACTGTCAAGCACAGACATCCTTGTCTCATTCATGATCTTAGGAGGAAAGCTTTCAATCTTTTCATCATTAAGTATGATATTTGCTACATATTTTACTTTTTTGTCTTTGTCAGATGCAAGAAATTCTCATTTATTTCTATTTGCTAACTGTTTTTATTGTGAGAAAGCATTGGATTTTCCATTATTCTATTAATGCAACATATTAAACTGATTTATCTCTGTACATTGAAATGTCATTTCACTTGATAATTGTATATAAGCCTTTTTATATGTTTCCAGATTTGGTTTCCTTGTATTTTAATGAGGATTTCTGCTTCTATAATCATTGCGATATTAATCTGCTCATACTAATTTTTTTCCCTTGTGATGTTTTTGTCTGATTTAGTGCCATGGTAATAAACTCGCAGGAAGATGTCTACTTTCATCCTATTTGGTGAAAGAATATATACTTATTATGACTTATACCTTTTTAAATGAATGGAGATATGATTTATGGTCTAACACATAGTTTATTCTGGATAACTATGTGCAGCTGAAAGGCATATGTGTTCTGTTGTTGTTGGGTGCAATGTGTCCATGGGTATCTGTTAAGAGTTTTGTGCTAAAAAATCCTTTTTATTTCCCATTTACATTGCTGATTTTTGGGGGGGGGTGTGTGCACACATGCCTTCTGTCTCCGTCTTCCAGTAAGTTTCATCACAAGTGTTTTACTTTCATTGATCCATTCAAATAGTTGGACATTTTATTGCTTTAAATTATAGTATGTTTCTTTTATTTAAAAAAAAAATCTGTTCTCATTTTATTATTTTATTCGTTTTGTTTTATTTTCAGGTTTAAGTTCTGTTTTTAAAATGTCGTGGAGGGCAGTGCCTGTGGCTCAGTGAGTAGAGCGGCTGCCCCATATACCGAGGGTGGAGGTTTCAAACCTTGCCCGGCGGAACTGCAACCAAAAAGTAGCCGGTGCTGTGGTGGGCGCCTCTAGTCCCAGCTACTCGGGAGGCTGAGGCAAGAGAATCCTTAAGCCCAGGAGTTGGAGGTTGCTGTGAGCTGTGTGATGCCAGGGAACTCTACCGAGGGCGACAAAGTGAGACTCTGTCTCTACAAAAAATAAAATAAAATAAAATAAATTAAAAAATAAAATAAAATGTCATGACTATGTGTCAGTTACTTTTCTTAGTCTTCTTCTCATGTCATACAGTTAAGATTATGAACATCGCTCCAAGTGCATGCTTCTATTTCCCCAAATGTTTAAAAGTAATATTTTTATATTCATATAATTAATTTTTCTAATTAGCATTTTAATTGCTACTTTGACCTACATCATTCCTTTAAGATGTATATAGTAATTTGGAACAGACAGACATTTTCTAGTGTTATTTTAGTTTGAATTTTGGCTTATGTTTTTATCAGAGAATACCTTCTATGATATATATTCTTTAACATTTTAAACTATGATGTAGAACATTATTAATTTTAAAAAATCATTCTTATATACTTAAAAAGAAGTAGATATTATATACTTGTCGGGTATGGTATGTTTGTATTAATAGAGTAAACTTTGCTCTAGATTTTGTATACATTTTCTATGTCATTATTGATTTTAGTATTGGTATTGCTTTTCTGTTACTAATTAAGCACGTATCTTAGTATTTCTCATGGTGCATTTACCTGTCTTTAACATTCTGTCAATTTTTCTTTCTTACATTATGCAACTATATTATTGGTTCATACAGATTTGTGATATTATCAGGGAAGACATAGTTTGTCATTTTTTCTAATAATTAAAATTTGGTTATGTCATCAGGGTATTTTAAGGATTAAATCAATTTACAAATTTGAAGCCATTTGGGGATTTCCTTGTCTATATTAAACATTACATTGAATTGAATTACATTAATGAAAAGGGTTTAAAAATGCAAATATAAAAGTACATACTTGGGAATAATAGGGACATGTTTTTAAATCAGCAAAGAAATTTTAAATTAAGAATGAAGAAATGAAGCATAATGGTAAAGTACATAGAAATAAGGCTAAGTACATAAAACTGAAATGAATGCAATAGAATTTTAAATCTCTGTCTAAAACCAAAATAGAGATGGAAAAGTATATAAACATAATGCCTAAAAGAGTTCCTTTACAACATTACCTGACAAAGATTGGTTAGCTGTTGCCCAAACTGATTCATTCTTCCTCAGAGTATAATAGGAGTATATTTCCCGGCCTTTGTCACAGTTAGGTTTTACTCTTACCCTATCTTCTGACCAATAGAACAAGAGTAGAAATGTTTACTCCTTTAATGCCTGGTGCATTAAATCCTCTCCATAATGAAGCTCCATACCCTTCTGAAGACCGACCAAATATAGAAGGAATAGAAGTAGACTGAAAATGGAAAAATAATTTATTTTTGTGCAAACTCTGCTTGATTAGATTTAGCAATAAGTATGATGTTAATGTTATCATGTTTGGGGGTTCAATGTGCTATTATGAGCAACATGTATTAATATTTAAATCATTCTATGAAGTATATAGTAGTATTATCTTTATTCTATAATTGAAAAACTTTATCTTAGAAAAATTAAGAATATTCCTTACATTGCCCTGTTTCTAATTAGTCTAGATAATATTAAGAACTCGAAAGTCTGACTCTGAAGTCCACAGCTCTTAATGTACCAGAGTGTCCCAGTTTAAAATATACGTGTGAGCATAATGAGATAAGAGGGTACAGTAGATTTTCGCTTGTGTGTATGAGTGAGAGATGACATATGGAAAAATAACTAACATATTATTGGTCTTGGTTATTGGATTTCATGATTTGATTCTCACTTTTCATCACTTCATTGGATATTAAATTCTGGGATCTTTACTTTTCATTAATATCCGCTCAAATATTATTATTATTATAGACTACAAGACAGAGATGGATCTCATCTTTTCTAGTCCTCTCACCCAGGTGACATTCAAAAACCACTAACTATTTGCACCAGGGCTGAGACATATGAGTTACAGTGAGGATTTGGGTCTAATGTAAAGATGCAAAATAAAAGTATTTTGATGTCAAAATCCAAGCAATGGGCCAACTAAATTATTAACATAACAAAACGTTCATTATTTCAATGCAGAGCAGTGCATTGCCTCCTGTAAATTGCCATGGGAAATGTTTTCCAAAATAAGAACACAGAGAAAAAAAACACTGCTTCTATTTTAAGAGATGTGTGTGGCAGCCTTGAATTTTATAGTTCCAATTTGCCTACTGACCTAACAACACAGAGCAAAGAGTAAGACATTAACAAAGTGAAATGGTTCATTAAGTACTCACACAGTCCCCTGGCAGTGTTAAAATCTTGCTATTTACCATGTCATTGCCAAATGTTATTTCCTTATTAGCAAGGAGGGCCACAGAAAATGGGTCCAGTGGAAGAGAAATGTGTGGACAGTGCCATTAACTTCAGCCAGCTCAATCAGTCCTGCATACAGGTGTGGCCCTATCAAAACAGTAAAATTCATAACAGGATATATTTCTTTTCTACCTAGAGATGGACAGAGTGAAAAAATAGCCCACAGAGTAAGCACCATGATCCTTGGCACATCAGTGTTCATCTCTTTTACAAATATGTAAAAAATAACAATAAAAATACTCAAGAAGAGTTAGAGCTTTGTGACAAGAAAGTAAAATGACAAATTTTCGCTCATCGTTTAATTTTATAAGTAGCAAGAACTCATTAGTTGAAGGCTTAAGAATGCATTTGTGAGAGGGGGATAAAATTAATAAAATGTGACCTGAGAAATATTACTTCTTAGAAAGCTAGATACTCTGAACCCAGAGTATCTTAGTCCATTCTAGAACTTAGTCTGTTCTAGAATGGAAAATGACTGTTTTCTGCAAAAGTATACATTTCCTGAAAATCTATAAAATTGATGATAGTTAATGAAGTTGTCTTGCTTAAAATATGAAACTTTGCATTGTTCATTTTTAAGTGATCTTGGTTCACATCTTGTACCCTCAATGAGTTCCCAACAATAAAGTCTTCAGAAAAAAAAATGATCTTGGTAAATTTCCCAGATTAGTGTGGGTTATGCTATCTATATATCAAGAACCATAATAAGAACAGTGACTTACATGGTTTACTATGTACCAGATGATACCTTATGTGCCTTAAAAATATTTGAAGAAGAAGCAAAGACAGAGAGGATAATTTGTCCAAATTATACAGTAACAAGTAAGGTGGCCTGCATTTAAATCAATTAATTATTCTTTTCTACTACCTTAGGTATCAGTAAATATTTTCCATAACGGGTCAAATAGTAGCTATTTTAGGCTTCTAGGTCCTGAAGTCTTCTGTTGAAACCACACAACTAGTCTGTTGTACCATGAAAGCAGACATAGGTATTCATAAATGATGAATCATGGCTACATTCCAAAAAACCTTTATTTATAAACCTAGGTGATAAAATAAATAGACCTTACTGTGAAGACCCCTGTACTAGTTAGTGATACTTATCAGACTGATTTTCAAACACCATTGTTATAATAAAAATTATCAGAAAGTAATTCTAAGTTGTGAATTATTAGAAACATATTTATCTGGGAATTATTTTTTATTTCTGTTACTATTGAGAGGCTATATGTTTGTGTTGGACATAGGTAGTTGAAGCCATTGATTATTTTCTCTCTCTAAGAATCCCTCCTTATTGATATACAGCTCAAATTCCCATGCACTTCCAAACCCAGCTCAATGAAATCAGTGCTGGAGTGATAATCATAGTATTCTTGTTTTTCTCTCTTTGTTGTTATTTTACTCTTCAAAATGGAATAGAACAAAACAACAATAATATCATCCTTTTTTTAAAAAAAATCTTTAAAATTCAGTGTGAAATAATGTGATTGAAATAAATAAATAAGATTCAAATATAGCAAATGCACCATTAATTTTAATAATCTACTTTAAGAGCAGTGTTTTTAGCCAATACTTCCAAAACAAGTATATTCGCTTCAGTGTCATTAGATTTATCTCAATTACTAACAAAGTCTCAATATAATCAGCAAATCCTTTAAACATTTCCTGATCTAACCTGACATTTGGACAGCAATATGTTTTTAGAGACATGAAAGAGACTCGGTAGTCCACTGACTGTGACATGGGAACACTAAGATTTAGCTGCAAATTTTCAGCAGGAGTTTGTGAGGAAGTAGGAGACTCAGGGAATCAGTGTTCCTTCTATATCAGTATCTTATGATAAAAGAAAAGATGAAATTCCAATTATTTCTTACAAGAGTCTCTAGCAGTTTTAAGAGTAAATTTCTGTCGTTTCTAATTAGAGCCACTTGGCAACAATAGAATTTCCTAAATGTTAAGTTTTATTTATTTTTTTCATTTCTAGAAGAGTTACTGCTTATTGGATAAAAATATTTGGCTATTGTTATTACTAAGACCATGATACATAATATTCACCACGGAAATTTATTTATTTCTATTCAAAAAGTTATCTTAAAAAAAGAAACAACTCATTTTGTGTTATATCAAGGAGTGTTTTTGAGAACTTTGTTGTTTATTTATAGGCTGTGTGAAGTAATTGGGTTAATGGCCTTTAAGTGATTACACATATATATGAAGCCTTGATGACTGAAATAATGGCTCCTACGGTAGATTATTGAAAATAAAAGGGACATTTGTCTTCTTTAAATTGTACAGATTATTATAAAATCACCATTTCATTCAAAAAAGAATATATAGAGAGAAGAATCAGGACAATTGTAATAGTAAGATTCATAAAACCTAATATATCATTGCCCACCTTTGGAACAGAATATGCCAAAATACTTGAGGATGTAAATACTGATAGGGTGATATCATTTTCCACATAAAGCTTTAGCTCGTGAGGGCTTTATGTGAGAAATAGGAAAGCAATGTAAGATGCTCTGATTTGACTCTCCTCAGGTTCCTGTATGAAAGAAATAATGCCTGAGCCATTGCACAATCAGTTCAGATGATCTCTTCCTCTTTCAAGCAAGAATGCATGGCCAATTTGGATTCCAGTTTCTCTTCTTTATCTCTCTTTACTCCTCCAAAGTCTTGTTTCTTGTCTCTTAGTTGTTATCAATATTGAAAATGGAGCACTTGGTGAATGGGAAAGTTGATTGGGAGAGAGTTTTGCCTGTGGAAGAAAGTAGCAGTAGCAGGTGAACTGTCAAGTAGAAGAAAATCTCCTGCAGGATCTTGCAAGCCATGCTAAAAGGACGGATGGACCCAAATAGCAGAGGAAATCACTGAGGGAGTGCCAGTGAGCTCTAGCTACAGACCACTCAGGATACACCTACAGCTGACAAGTCGAGCTTATTAACGTTGCAATGAGTGGGGAGCATTCACCATGAGGCACTGTGATCATCTTAGTAAATAGGTCTGGGCCTGGTCAGGCAATATTAAGGATCTGGGTAAGGAGAGGTTCACTCTAGATTGGTGCTATCAGAAATGAGGGTGATTCCACAATTGGCTATTTCAATAAATCTTGTTGTAGTTTAGATAGACCAGCGTAAAGATAAAGCTGCCATTGGCAAAGAAGCAGCTGTTCCTTGTTTTAGGTGGAAGAGGAATTGGTTGGTATCCTGTGATTTGTGTACTGATCTTTTTTTGTGTTACTTTATGATGGTCTCAGAGTGACATAGTCTGGTGTTTTTCTCTCTGCAATTGTTTAGGACCAGTAAAACAAACAAACAAATAATATTATTTTATATATAATCCATATATATGTATATATATGCATATATATCTTCATTATGAGCAGCAGGCTGGTTCCTGGATGTCAGAGTTCATTTTGTTTGTTTCAGAGTTTTGTCACAAAAGTGATCAAATTATTGATTTAAGTCACGAAAATGTGGAGAATGGTATAGGATAGACCAAGAAGAGACCAAAAGCAGAGCGATCAGGCAAGAAAAATTATTTTAACAGGAGTTAAAGTCTCATTGAAGGCTAAAGCTATAGAGTTGATTAATATTATGCAGATTCTAATTTTAGAGTTTGTATGAAAGACAATCAATATTTTGATGTGAAGTAGAAACAAGGCAATGCATTAATTTATTCACAATATTGAAATAAAGTTTTTATTAAACACTGGTGATGTCAAGAATTTATATATTCTGAGGAATTAAAATAGAAAGCTGACCTTTAGAAACTGGGTTATTAAATATCTTTCATATAACCATGCTTCACACTCCAGCTAAGTATCTTAAATAAAACCTAGTTTATGTGCCTATTTATCTGAGAATGGTAACTGAAATGTTCACTTAATGCACTAGCAGCATGGGGATATTTTTAGAACTTCACAGTAAGGACATAAGACATTTGAAAATAGGAAAAAGACCATTCGGTTTAATAGAGCTGCTTTTCATCAGAAATATTAAATGTATTTTTCACATGGCAAATTAAGTGAAGTGTTATACTGGACCATTTTGATACTCTCTCACTATTATACAATAAAAATGTCTAAATGTATTGCTTAGGTTAAAATAGTCAAACTTTACATTCTATGCTTAACAGAATTTGGAAACTTGATCGTCACAGTTCATTTATTGTAGAAAATGTTAAAAGAGAAGCATTGATTCCCATACTCTAATATTTTTATGTCTTTAAAGCATTTAAATAAGTCAGATTCTATACAGTGGATAAAACATTGTATTTAATATGTACAGAACAATGTGGAAGTGTAAGGATGAGTAAAGATCAGTGTTGCCTGCATGCCTCTCTTGAAAATTCCCTAAAACTCCATATATTGCCTATAAACAGCTTTCTCAGTTTTCTGTAGTGATTGGGGAACACCTTAAAATTAAACTTAGGATTTGTTCTTTTTTCTGCTCATTTTAAATTAGTGTCATGTACTTTTTAGATCAGGTTTTATATTTATACGCAAAGCATAACATAAAATTTCAGAAAGTATATTAATGCAAACTATTTGGTGTAATTTTTTCCCTTTTAAAATATTCACATTTGATCAATAATTTTTATTAAATAAATATCTACAGTATTAAGAGAGCTTCTGAAAATAGGAAATTCACCTATAACCTATAGAGGCAACTGCTGTTGACCTGGTAATGCTTTTGCCAAATTAAATGGTCAAATAAGTCAGATATTCAGTAAATTCTAACATACAATGAAGCAAAGATAACGAATGTATTTCTTCCAAGTGTTTTGTTTTCTCTTTCCCTCTGATCATTAGCTCATCTCTCTTCATCAGTCTCTCTCTGCTTCTTTCTGCCTCTTATTCTAAGCTTCTTGGTTACTTTCTCTCAGTCTGTCTTTCTCTTTTAAATTGTCTTTATTTGCCCCAACTCCAGATATCAAAGAAAAGAAAATAAACCATCCATGACCATTACATTTACAACAGGACTGGGAACCACGATACTGCAGCACTTCCTTTAACTGCAAGCACAAGTGGTCAAATGCACAGCTCAAATCTGTAGGGCCAGTTCTGGAGGTTAAGCCTGAACAAAGCAGCAGGCAGTAACTGACTGGAGAAAAGGAAAATGCAGCCACAGTTGAGCAAGAGAGGAATGGAAATAGAAATTATTCCCAAAGAAAGAGCGAGCAATGGGGGAAACAGTGAGACCATACTGAGACCTGGAGGAATTAAACTAAGGTGAAAGGGTCTTTAAGATAGCAGACATACCAGTCCGGAGAAGGCTTGCTTCCAGAGAAGGTAAGGGAAGGATAAAGTATATAAAGAAGTAAAAGAAAAGTACTTGGTAATAATAATTAATTCAGATAATGGATGCTAAAGCCATAGTTTTAATAGGATAGTACACAGTTCTGAAACATTTCGCCTTAAGTTAAATATTAATTAAAAAAGAAAAAGTGTCTTTACCGTGGTACATTCTGTGGACACTGTGATAACCAAGTGATTAGCGGCTGTTGCCAAATCAATGATCAATGAGCTCATTGCCCAATGCAGGTAGAAGCCAATACCATTGCATCAACCTTTGAAAAAAGAAAAAAAAAAAAACTATATTGCTTGTGGACTAGCAAGGAGGCCGGAAGACACGCTTAAAGCTGTTTCCCCAAGCTGAGGGCTGGATCTGGTTTTATCCGGTAAAGAGTTATGATCTCATTGGATCTTGCAATGAGGTGATGCAAAGTCATAATCTGAATGGATCCTGTCCAAGGTCACACCAGGAATGGATGTGACCAGATTTGAGATCCTGCCATGCTGTCTCTGCCTTGGAATTCAGTCCAGGCTCCCCTATAAGAACACTTAGGTTCCATATGTGGTTAAGCTTAGTTCGTATGGGCACAGTCAGGTTATGTGATCTTCAGCATAGCTTCAACTGGAAAACAGAGCAAACTGATCTAATGCTGTTCCATATGTTCAATAATGAGACAAAATGAGGGTGATCTGATGCTCTGGAAAGAACTTATTGTCACTTTTGTGGCCTACCTGCTAAAAGGCTCGACCTGAGTCTAACTTTAAGAATGTAATCAATAGACACAACCTGAGGAATATCTCTAAAATGTCTGGCTTGTTCTCTCAAAAAAGATCAAGTCAAGAAAGGCAAAATTCTATGCCAAATTAAAGAAAATTTAAGAGACTTAAATGCAATTTATAGTGTTGGACTGCATCAGGGATCATAAAGAAAATGCTACAAGTTACCAATGAAAACATTCAGAAAAATTTCAATATGGATCATAAAATATAACAATATTTTATTAGTATCAGGCTTGTTGAGTTAAATGATTATATGTGATTAAGAAATACAATTTCCTTGTTCTGAGGTTTAGAGATGAGACGTTACAATGTCCACTAGTTACTTCAGCTGAATCACAGAAAAGATAATAGCATTAACAATTTATAAGTTTAGGTAAAAGTGTTTGACTTTTCAATGTATTATTCTTTTTTTTTTTTTTTTTTGAGATGGAGCCTCAAGCTATCCCCCTGGGTAGAGTGCCATGGCATCACAGCTCATAGCAACCTCCAACTCCTGGGCTCAAGTGAGTGTCCTGCCTCTGCCTCCCAAGTAGCTAGGACCACAGGCGCCCGCCACA
>CAUYQV010145542.1:0-35892 GCA_963574575.1 Galagoides demidoff | reverse complement strand
AAAAAAAAAGAGTAGATGGTTTTCAATTTTGCATTTAACATTAGTGCTGTTTCCATCTCCTTATGGCTGTGTACAAGAGTTTCTCTACAGAACACATACAGAAAAGTAATTTGGTGGATGTTAGAGTGTATGCAGTCTACTCTATTTATGTAGCATCTGTTCTAACAGTTTTTCTGTAATGTATTTAGCTTATACATAATTAATAAATAAGAGAATGATCAAAGTTTTACATTGTTTCATATGCAATTTTTCTAGGCAAGAGGACCCTCAACAACATTTTTTAGTATTAAATAATAGATGTAAGATAATAGATACAAAAATTTTGCCACTCTGATTTTTTGAAATGGTATCTCCATATTTAAATCTGCATTTCCTGGTATATGTAGAGTTTGAGCATCCTTTAAAGGCTGTTTAGGTTTCTCCCTTTGAGAATTGTTTATTCATGTTCCTTCCTCATTTTCTATTAGGTCACTAGTCTATTTTCTTTTTAACAGATTTTAGTTCCTCATATTTATGAGGTATTAAAGGCTTTTATAAATTGCATTTACTTTAGAGACATTTTCCCTTCATCTAGACTAGTTTATGGGCCTTCTCTACCCTGATGAAATGAAAATACTTAGGATAAGTATTTATCCTAAGACTTATGTGTGCTTAACAATTTTTTTTTCACAGTTAGATCTTTAATTCATCTGAAATTTTAATTTTATAAATAGTGAACATTTAATTATATTTAGTGAGCTGGATAAGTGTGTAAACATATTTATTAAGTAGGGGTTTTTTCCTCAAGCTGAATTTCCCCATCTCTGTCATTTTCCCTGATGTTAATATCATACTATTTTGATTACTTTTGTTTTATAAGACCTAATCAGGGCATATCTTTACTTATTCTACTTTAGACTGTCTTGTTTACTCTTGATCCTTTAAAAAAGCTCTCACACATTGATCTTAGGGTCAAATTGTTTTATTTCTATAAAGAACTCTTTTGGGATTTTATTGGGAATTCATTGAATCTATAGAAAGAAATTTTCTTTTTCTTTTTGAGACAGAATCTCACTTTGTCACCCTTGGTGGAGTGCCATGGCATCATAATCTCACAGCAATGTGACATATGATGTGACATATCTCACGTCATATCTCAAACTCTTGGGCTCAAGTGATCCTCTTGCCTCAGCCTCCCAAGTAGCTGGGACTATAGGTGCCTGCCACACACCCGGCTATTTTGAGAGATGGGTTCTTGCTCTAACTCAGGCTATTCACAAACTCCTGAGTTCATCCACCCACCTTGGCCTCCCAGAGTGCTAGGATTACAGATGTGAACCACCGCTCCTGGCTTTGGAATCTCTTCTCTTAAAGTTCATCTCTTATTTCTCTCACTGCTATAGTCCTACATTTATATCTAGGTTTTGCAGCTTTTCACAATTTACCTTTTTTTTTTTTTTTTTTTAGACAAAGTCTCACTCTGTTACCTGGTTAGAATGCCATATCATTATAGCTCACATCAACCTCAAACTCCTGGGCTCAGGAGATCTTCCTGCCTTATCCTCCTGAGCAACTGAGACTTTAGGCACCCACCACAATGCCCGGCTAGTTTCTCTATTATTAGTAGAAACAGAGTCTTGCCCTTGCTCACACTGGTCTTTTTTTCTTTGAGACAAAGTCTCACTATGTTGCCCTCTGTAGAGTCCTATGGTGTCTCAGCTCACAGCAACCTCAAACTCTTGGGCTTACGCGATTCTCTTGCCTCAGCCTCCTCCAAGTATCTGGGACTACAGGTGCCCACTACAAGGCCCAGCTGTTTATTTATTTATTTTATTTTTATTGCAGTTGTCATTATTTTTTAGCTGGCCTGGGCTGGGTTCTAACACACCAACCTTGGTGTATGTGACTGGCACCATAACCACTGTGCTTTGGGCACCAAGCCTCAAACTGGATTTTTTTAACTCCTGAGCTCAAGCAATCCACCTGCCTCAGCCTCCTGGAGTGCTAGAATTACAGGCATGAGCCTCTGGGCCCAGCCTAGTTTAGGAACATCCTTTGTTTTTTATGTCAACTTCTCTCACCTATGACCATGATGTATTTCTCATTTTGTTTGGTCTTCCTTCATGTCTGTCACCAAAGTTTCTTAAATTTTTTGTGAAAATATTGTATATTTTGTGTTATGTATCCCAGGTACCTTATAATTGTTGCAGTTGCAAATTTTATCTTTCAAAAATTACATCTTCTGGCTCGGCACCTGTGGCTCAAGCAGCTAAGGTGCCCGCCACGTACACCTGAACTGGCGGGTTCAAATCCAGCCTAGGCTGCCAAACAACAATGACGGCTGCAACCAAATAATAGCCAGGCATTGTGGCGGTCACCTGTGGTCCCAGCTACTTGGGAGGTGGAGGCAGGAGACTCTCTTGAGCCCAGGAGTTGGAAGTTACTGTGAGCTGTGAGCCATAGCACTTTACCCAGGGCGACAGCTTGAGGCTCTGTCTCCAAAAAAAAAAAAAATTACATCTTCTCTTTGCTAGTATTTAGCAACTTCATTGAACTTTGTATGTCAGTCTTGTGTCCAACACCTTTTATTACTGCTAATAGTTTAGATGTATTTTCCCTTCCATTTTCATCATCTATACCTAGCTATTTTATTACTTTTCTTATGTTTATACTTTTTTCATGTCTTAGTGCACTACTTCAGCATTCCAGGATAATGTTAAGTAGAAATGTGCTTCTGTATTTCATTAAGTATGAAATTTACTACAAATAGTAGATTAATCACATTAATATGCTTTCTGATCCTTGTTTGAGAAGGAATTTGCTTTTTTATGTCACAAATGGCTATTAAATCAAATTTTACCAAATGTTGTTTTTTTAAATTTATTGAAATAATTCATTTTTTTCTTTATTAATGGGATGGGTTATGTTAAAATAATTTTTATTTTCTAATGTTTATTTTCCCTTGCATTTGTGAAATAAACCCTTGTTGGTCTCAATGTGGTGTGTTTTTTTTAAGCATTGATGCATCACTTTGTTTTTAAAAGAATTTTTATTAGATTGGAATAATCTGTTTCTTGAAAACTGGATAGATCTTATTTATAAAATCATCTAGACTTAGTGCAGTTTTCTTGTGGTTAAATTTTGTGTATGTTGGAAGGTGGAGGATAATGGGGATGGATTTAAACTACTGGTTTAATTTCCATAGTTGTTATATATCTGCTTAAGCTTTCTATTTCTTCTTGAGTTATGTTTTATGTTACTTTTTCTAAGAAATTACCCATTTTATCTAATTTCTCCATATTTTTGGTATAAAGTTGTTCATAGTATTACCATCTTTCTTTTACTTTTGTCACTCCTTTTATTCCTAATACAGTATTTTTTTTCTGGAGACAAAAGTTTCACTCTGTCACCCCAAGTACAGTGCTTTGGTGTCATCATAGCTTGCTGCAACCTCAAATTCCTAGGTTCAAGCCATCCTCCTGCCTCACCCTCCATGCAGCTGAGACTATAGGTGCATGCCACTGGGCCTAGCTAATTTTTCTATTTTGGTAGCGATGGAATCTCACTCTTGATCAGGCTGGTCTTTTACTCCTGATCTTAAGTGATTTTCCCACCTCAGCCTCTCAGACTGCTAAGATTATAGGCAGAAGCCTCTGTACCCAGCCTCTAATAAATAATACTTATATTTTCCCCATAATTTGTTTTGATCATCTTTGCCAATCTTGTCTATTTTATTATTAGTTTTAGAAAATCAGCTTTGTTTTTACTGATCTCTCAATTGTTTTTTGTTTTAGGATAAGCTATTTTTCATAGTTGTTTATTTGTTCAGTTGTTTTGACTAAATACACCTCATTCGCCAGGCTATATCCTAGGATGTGTTATTACCTCAAAGTATTTCTTCTTGAAGATTTTAACTCTCTTTTAAAAGTTTGGAAGCATCTATTTTTAAGTTTGATTTAATATCTGAAATAGGATACAGTTCTTTTCCAATTAGTTCTTGTGTCACTGCCTGCCATTTTTTGTTCTGGAGTCATTTTACCCCCTAATACAGTGGCTCTCAAACTACCTAATGCTGTGAGCCTTTAACACAGTCCTATGGGTCATGACCCACAGGTTGAGAACCGCTGCCCTAATACTATGGGACTTTGTTTTCTATCTTTCCCTGTGGTTGAATTATAATATGGGATTTATTTTATCTTTGTTCTTAAAATTATGTACTATCTCAGGGTATTAGACCTGCTATAAAAGTCTATAAAAAACCATAGAGAATAGTTTTCTTATTCAAATAAGATAATCTTTTTTTACATTTTATATATTTTAATAGTGATTTTTATCAGCATAACATATCTACACATACGAGGTAGGACTGAAGAGACTAATGGGATTGTAGATGTTGGGTGATCCACAGATCTAAGTTTGTTTTGTTCTTATTAATCTACATAACAGCTTAGAAACCTCTGTGACTTTTTAAGTTTTATTACATTTTTATTTTGCATACTTCATACTTCAAAATTTTAAGTAATGTACACAAATCTTAAACAATAAATTTTAGATTTAGGATATTGCTTTAATATTTTTGTATTTTGTCATCTTAAGGTCACATTAAAGTAGAAGAAGCCCTTATTAATGAAGAAGCAATTTTGAACCTCATGGAAAATAGTCAGACTTTTCAACCTTTGACCCAAAGACTGAGTGAGTCACCAGTTTTCAGTAAGTAACAGTGCTACTGTAAATACTCAGGATTTTAAATCAGTGAAAGTGTGTATTGGGGGGATATTTTTTTCTTTGATTTGAAGAGATTAATGTTACATGTTAAGTAAATGCTCACTCTACTGAATATAAAAGTGAAACCTTGCATTAAATTGAGTAAATTTGTTTTTTTTTTTTCTACACAGCTTTTTCTAAAAAACAATTTTAAAAGAAATTTTTTTTTTTAAATTTTCCTTTGGGATAAAGTTCTATTGCTTTGGAGGGAAAATGTACTTATTTTCAGTTAATATTCTCCAAAGTTAAGAACATTAATAAAACACTATAACTGGTTCCTTTTTTGGTGAGTATCAGAAATTGCACTGGACAATTCTGCCCTTTTTTTTTTTTTTTCAAAGCAACGGAGTCTTTTTGGCTCTGTCACCCAGGCTGGAGTACAGTGGCATAATGATGGCTCACTGCAGCCTCAAACTCATAGGCTCAAGTGATCCTGCCTGAGCTTCCCCAGTACCTGAGACTATAGATATGCACGGCCACACCTAGCTAATTTTATTTGTTTTGTTTTGTTTAGCAGCCCAGACAGGGTTCAAACCTGCCCCCACCCATGGGGCTGGCACTCTAACCACTGCACTACTGGCACCCAGCTACTATTTTTTTTTTTTGTTCTTAAGGCAATGGGGTCTTGCTGTGTTGTCCAGTCTGATCACTGGGATTATAGGCATGTACATCAGGCCATTCATTTTTATCTGGCTTAGCACATGACAATTATTTCTGAATTTTTTGCATCACCATAAATACATTTTCATTAACATCATAACCTATTTTTTTGTTTCTTAAGACAGAATTTTACTCTTTTGCCTGGGTTAGAGTGCCATGGCCTCAGCCTAGCTCACAGCAACCTCAAGCTCCTGAGCTTAAGCAATTCTCCTGTCTCACCCTCCTGAGTAGCTGGGACTACAGGTGCACACTACCATACTGGGCTTATTTTTCTGTTTGTAGTAGAGAAGGAGTTCCACTTTGCTCAGGCAGTCCTCCTGCCTCAAGCTCTCAGAGTGCTAGGATTATACGCATGAGCCACTGTGCCCAGCCTAGCATCATAAACTACTTATAAGATTTCTTTTTAATAATTTAGTCTAACTTAACATCTTTTGCAGAAATTTAGTTGATACTTTGTTGCATTAAGTTATTTATGTTTTGCTTGAAGCAGTAATTTTATGTTTCTTTCATTTCCACTATTTTTTTATTTTTATGGTGCCAAATGCAATCCTATTTCCATGTAATTGTCATTTATATGTTATTTACATTTTCATCTGGATGGAACATAAATTGACTGATTGTGAACAATACCAATATACACTCATTTCTCAAAAACATTTTAAACAGTTGGAGGGAATTTTTCTCTTTTTTTAAAATTGTATATATTTACAGGATGCATGGTGATGTTTCAGTGCAAATAATGTATAGTGATCAGGGTCATTTATATATCCATCCGCCCCTGAGCTCAAGGAAACCAGACCTGCTACTGCATCTGTTTTTTCTTTTTTACATGCATGATTACATGCAGAAAGAAATCATCTCAAGAACACATTAAAAAATTAATTTTAGGTTTATAATCTAAAATATTATATTTCCCCCATTTGAATAAGTTAATATATATACCAAAGTATTTAAATTGTATTCTGGTTATAAAAAAGTTAAGAGAGGGACATAGAAAACGTTAAATTAAAAAAGATAAGAATTAGAAGGACATAACCCTATTTCATTACATCAGACAGATATATTAGCAGATATAATTCTGCCTTGACTAAGGTGACAAAAATGTAATCTCAGTGTTATCAAAGATCTGAGAAGAAAGTATCTATAATCCACTTGCTAATATTATTTTTTAATAATATTAAAACATTAAAAAAGGAAAAAAACAGGAAAAAAATTTTAAGTTTAAGAATTGAATCATTACCAAAATGACTCTTATAAGCAAATATTTTCATTTTGTTTTACATTTGGTAGCATGACTAAACCAATTTCTTTAATGTCAACAAAGAAAACCTAAAACTTGATATTTTAGTGAATGAGGAATATTATTGCCTTTATTTACAGAGAAATACGTGGTATAGTAGATTAGAAAAAAATGTCCATCTCTCTGATTTTTTTTAAATAACAGCCTTAATAATTTATTTATATAATTCACATACCATAAAATTCACTTTCTAATGCATACAGTTTGGTAATTCCTAACATATTCATGGAGTTGTACAACCATTACCACTATTGAATTTTTCTCTCCAGAAAGAGACCCTCTGCTATTACTGTTGACTTCCCATTCTTCTTTCCAGCCCTTGGCAACCACTGATTTATCTTTTCTTTGCTAGATTTAAACTATTTGGGACATTTCATATAAATAGAATCATGTATTATATAACCTTTTGCGTCTGGCTGCTTTAATTTAGCATAATATTTTCAAAGTTTATCCATGTTGTAGCATGTATCATACTTTATTCCTTTTTCTTGAATAATATTCCATCATATAGATAATATTGGATATTGGGTTATTTCTACTTTTTTGGTTATTATGAATACTGCTGTCATTACTCATGAATAGATTTTTGTGTGGACATGTTTTCCATTCTCTTGGGTATTCATATATGTAGAAGTTGCATTGCTGGGTTATATGGTAACTGTGTTTAACATTCTGAGGAACAATCAATAGGTGTAGCATTTTATAACCTGACAGGCAATTGTATAGAAATCCAGTTTCTCTACATCCTTGCCAACACTTGATATTATCTGTCTTTTTGTTTTTAGCTATTTTAACATGTATGAAGTGGTGGTTTTATATGTACAGTATAATATGAGCCACTTTTAAAACTCTGTTGTATTTTTCAACTACAGACTTCATTTGGCTATTCTGTGAACTAAATAAAGCTTAAGTGAAGAATAAGGTATTCATATATAATTTTTAAGGTACTTCCTTAGCATTTATTCATATGTTTATTATATGTTTTATATTTATTTTTTAATACTTTGACCATGTTTGGTTTATTGCTCCTTAAGCTTCAGTGTATAGTAAGATCTTAGACAGCTTGTTAAAATGCAAATTTCTACTAGGTGTAATGGCATGTGCCTATAATACCAGCTATGCTGGAGGCTGAAAAGGGAGAATTATTTGAGCCCAGGAGTTTGAGGCCAGCATGAGCAACAGAACAAGATCCTACTATGTTTCAAAAATGCAAATTTATAAGACCTACCTCAGAAATGCTAATTCACTAGATCTATGATAGGGTCTGAGAATCTTATTTTTATTAATAGCACTAAGTTATTCTAATGTAGCTGGTACAGAGATCACAGTTTGATGAGAGAGTTACATGACCTACTGAGCATTCACACCAACTATATTCTTTTACATCTGCCAGCATCTGTAATGATGTTATTATTTTATAATTGAATTGTTGGATTCTTTAGGAAATTTAGTGATTGCTTCACTTGTTTTATAGTGGACAGTAGTCCTGATGAGGCTCTGGTACATCTTCTTGCTGGTTTGGAAAGTGATGGATATCAGGGGGAAAGAAACAGGATGCCATCACCATGTCGCCCTTTTGGAAATAATAAATATCTTCAAAATAGTGATGATGAAGAAAGTGAACCACAGATTGAAAAAGAGGAAATGGAGCTTAGTTTGGTTATGTCCCAGAGATGGGACAGCAATATTGAAGAACATTGTGCCAAAAAGAGGTAATTTTTTAGTTATTTCAGTTATTTTAATAACTAATTTTGTCATTATTCTTTAACAGAAATTAATTTCCTTATAGACTTCTTCTTAATCTCCTCAAGTAGTGGTCTGTTTTTCATATTTTGTATTCCAGGCAAAATAAAGTTTTGCTACATTTAAAAAGTTTGACTTAACTTCTGGAAGTCATCTATTTATATATGTGGTGTTGACATGTGAGTGAAAAATGGGACAAAATCAAAGTGCCTCCTTATCTCAGACTTGACAAAAAGAATGCTTCTGATAGTTAACTGTTGTGGATTAGAACAACAATATGTAGAGTCAGCTGAAGAGAAGGAATTGCTTCCAGGTCTAGTTACACCGAAGGAACTAAATATTAAAAACTAATGAATAAATTAAATAAACGCATCTCAAAAACAACTAGTATTCTGGTTTGTTTTTTAAAATAAATGATTAAGATGGCACCATGGTTTTCTAAATCAGTCTCTGTGAACCTGATTCATCTGATTCTTCCCCTGAGCTGTATGCTCTGTATATGGAAAAACTTAAGTTCTCTGAACTTGAAAGACTGAGTATATTCTCCTTTAAACTTCTGTAGGCTATGCTAAAACTTTTTAAAGTCTATATTTGAAATTTTCAACTCTAGAGCAATTATTGAAAGGTGGAAGGTTAATCTGTAAATTCAATGTTCATTTGTATATAACTTAAGTTTTTATTTTTCTACTTAATAAATCAGGATATGGAAATCTTTAGATGTGATGTTATAATCTGCTTAAATAGGAGAAGTGTCTTTGTCTAGAAAAGGAATTATTAATTCTACTCTGTATAGTGGATGTTATATTCTGCCCTACTATATTATAATATAAGTATATTAAGAAAAGAAAGGAAAGAGAAAGAAGAGGAAGAAAACTAGGAAGGAAGATCAGTGGACACTGACACTTTTGAAGAACATTTGAATAGAGAATAGTCTAGAGAGGAGTTATGAGACAGATGATGAATCCTTCATGTATTTTAAAGATTATGTGGGAAGTGAAATAGACCTGTTTTTTATGGGTACAGAGAACAAAGGCAAGAACAACGTATGGAAGTTGAAAGGAAATAAGTTGAGGCTCAGTGCAGTGGCTCACTCCTGTAATCCTAGCACTCTGGGAGGCCAAGGCCAATGGATTACCTGAGCTCACAGGTTCAAGACCAGCCTGAGCCAGAGCAAGACCTTGTCTCTAAAAATAACCAGGCATTGTGTTGGGTGCCTGAGGTCCCAACTACTCAGGAGGCTGAGGCAAGAGAAGCGCTTGAGCCCAAGACTTTTGAGGTTGCTATAAGCTATGATGCCATCACACTCTACTGAGGGTGACAAAGTAAGACTATCTCAAAAAAATAAATAAATAAATAAGAAACAATTTGTGTAATATAGAAAGATAGTTACTAACAGAGTCAGTAACAAAATTGCCCAGGAAGATAGCAAGCCCTTCATACAGAGGCTGTAAAAGCAGAGATTGTCTCAGGTTTTTTTGCATTGGGTAGAAAGTGTACTAGATGACCTCTGATAGCTCTTTCATGTTTTAAGGGAGTGATTTTATGACAAATTGTGATTTGGAAAAGCTCAATAAAGAAACGGTTCCATGTATAATGCAGGAATATTACTTCTAAGTTTTTGAGACCAGAGAAAGAGAAAGAAAAAATTGGGTAGGGATAGAAGAAAAGTTTACACATCTAGATAAAAGGGAAAGTATCAAGTTAGCATCAGTATGAGGTGAAACTTAAAGGAAACTACCTGGACTTCACTGTCCATCTGAATTCCTCAGTAACTATACTTTGTAGTCACTGTCAGATTGACTCAATACCTTTACTACTCCCTTGCCCCTCTCTGATCACTAATGTTTTCTCTTCAGCCCTCACCTGAGTGCATCCTCACTTATCATTTTGTTCTTGTTTTTTCCAGTTCAGAGTGTAGTGATTCTATATTTATGGAAACTTATTAAAATATGTTAGATCTGTTTAGAGATTGCTGAGTTCTCAAGCTATATGTATATATCTAAGGATAGTATGAAGAGGAGAATATAAGGGAGAACATGATTAGATATGGTAATCCAGAACATTATGAACCTACAAATGCAGGAATTATGGGGTTTTCTACCTCACATAAAAGGGATTATAAAGTCTTTTTACAATAACTTTTTCAGTTACAATAGTAAGGCACATTAATAAAACAAAGTAAATCTGTTTGCTCTTTAAAAATCACCATTTTCAGATCTTTTTTATTGTTTTACTATTAAAGAATCAAAATTAGACAAATTACTGCATCTGAGATGTTCTTTCTTAATGCTTATACTCACCAATGAATTTTAATATTCTCTAGATCACTGTGCAGAAATACCCACAGAAGTTCAACTGAAGATGATGACTCATCTTCAGAAGAAGAAATGGAATGGAGTGATAATAGTTTGCTTCTAGCCAATCTTTCTATACCTCAGTTAGATGGAACTGCAGATGAAAATAGTGGTAAGTAAATGAGTGTACTGTGAGCATTTGGTCATTTAGGGATTAAAAATATATTTGATTTTGAAACTATAATCACACTATATAGTTGGCTAACTGTGGCTTTAGTGATACTTCTTTTGAAAGAATGCAATTAAATATTTTTTCTTATTTCTAGGAGGATATAACATTTGTGATCACTGATTTCAAGCATCATAAACTTTGATCAATTTTATTGTGTTAACATTTCAATGGCACATGAAAGTGTTGTAAGAAATATGCTTATCTTAGAGCCTGAGGTGGGTGGATTGCCCAAGCTCGGGAGTTTGAACCAGCCTGAGCAAGAGTGAGACTCTGTCTCTAAAAGAAATTAGCCAGGCATTGTGGCAGGCGCCTATAGTCCCAGCTACTTGGGAGTTGGAGGCAAGAGAATCACTTGAGCCCAAGAGTTTGCGATTGCTGTGAACTATGACTCCATGGCACTCAACCCCAGGGCAATTGAGTGAGATGCCATCTCAAAAAAAAAAAAAAAAAAGCAGAAATATGCTCATCTTATTTGAAGTGATAATATAAAGAACAATATATATACATATATATGTGTGTATATATATATATACTTTTTTGTTTTTTTTTTAAGAGACAGAGTCTTACTTTATCACCCTTGGTAGAGTGCTATGGCATCACAGCTCACAGCAACCTCCAAGTCTTAGACTTAAGCAATTCTCTTGCCTTAGCCTCCCAAGTAGCTGGGACTACAGGCTCCCGCCAGAACGCCTGGAAATTTTTTTTGTTGCAGTTTGGCCAGGGCCAGGTTTGAACCTGTCACCCTGGATATATGGGACCAGTGCCCTACCCACTGAGTCATAGGCGCCACCCAAGAACCATATTATTTTATGAAAAAATTTTGTTAGTAGTATTTTTCCCTTATTCCCTTGAAAACACTGAATATTAATTCAGTCTATGGCTAATCAAAGGAATATATATTTAAAATAATTAGCTTGGTGCCTGTAGCACAGTGGTTATAGTGCTGGCCACATGTACCAAAGGTAGCAGGTTTATACATGGCCTGGGCCAGCTAAACAACAATGACAACTGCAACAAAAAATAGCTCAGCATCATGGCAGGTACCTATAGTCCCAGCTACTTGGGAGGCTGAGGCAAGAGAATTGCTTAAGCCTAAGACTTGGAGGTTGCTGTGAGCTGTGATGCCATGGTACTCTACCAAGGATGACATAGTAAGACTCTGTCTCAGAAAATAACAATAATAATAATAATGAGTAACTCTTGATTATTTAGGTTGAGTTATCTTAATCATAGGAGTGACCTTTTTGTTAAGATGATCATTTTAAACATACAGACTTCATATAATATCTTTCACAGTGACAGTATCTTAATATGGGAAAATATTTTAAAAATTAAAAGAGTAGAGTAAAATAAATTTATTTTTCCTTCCTTTCAGACAATCCATTGAACAACGAAAATTCTAGAACCCACTCTTCTGTGATTGCAACAAGCAAGCTGTCAGTAAAACCCTCCATTTTTCACAAAGATGCTGCTACATTAGAACCCCCATCTTCTGCTAAGATTACTTTTCAATGTAAACACACAAGTGCCCTTCCTTCCCATATTTTGAACAAGGAAGATTTAATTGAAGACCTTTCACAGCCAAACAACATAGAAAAAGGTCTAGATAATTCAGTCACTTCTTTTACAAAGGAAAGCACTTATTCTATGAAATACCCTGGATCTCTAAACAGTACTGTTCATTCAGAAAATTCGCATAAAGAGAGTAATAAGAAAGATATCCTCCCAGTATCTTCCTGTGAAAGTAGTATTTTTGATTATGAAGAAGATATTCCATCTGTTACAAGACAAGTACCAAGTAGAAAGTATACAAACATTAGAAAGATTGAAAAGGATGCCCCTTTTATGCATATGCACCGTCACCCTAATGAAAATACATTGGGTAAAAACTCTTTCAACTTTTCTGACTTAAGTCATTCAAAAAATAAGCTATCCTCTGAAGGAAATGAAAAAGGAAACAGCACAGCTTTGAACAGTTTATTCCCTTCACCATTTACTGAAAATTGTGAATTGCTGTCATGCTCAGGGGATAATAGAACTATGGTACATTCTCTTAGTAGCATTGCTGATGAAGGTGGTCTAAATAAACTTAAAATTAGATATGAAGAATTTCAAGAACATAAAACAGAAAAACCAAGCCTCAGCCAACAAGCAGCACATTATATGTTTTTTCCCAGTGTTGTTCTTTCTAATTGTCTCACTAGACCCCAGAAACTATCTCCTGTCACATATAAACTACAACCTGGCAATAAACCATCCCGGTTAAAACTAAGTAAAAAGAAACTTGTAGGTCATCAAGAGACTTCTACCAAAAGTAGTGAGACTAGATCCACAAAAGAGAATTGTATACAAAATAATCCTTGTAATAGTAATCCTGAGAAGGATCATGTATTGGCCAGCGATTTAATTAAAACCACTCGTGGAACTTTTGAAAATAAAACACCTACAGATGGTTTGACAGACTGTCACTTTGGAGATGGAAACTTAGAAACTGAGCAGTCCTTTGGACTTTATGGAAATAAATATACACTTAGAGCCAAACGCAAGGTAAATTATGAGACTGAAGACGGTGAGTCAAGTTTTATAACACACAACTCAAAAATTAGCCTACCTCATCCTATAGAAATTGGTGACAGTCTAGATGGAACTCTAAAGTCTCGAAAACGAAGGAAAATGTCTAAAAAGCTGCCCCCTGTCATCATAAAGTATATTATTATTAACAGATTTAGAGGGAGAAAAAATATGCTTGTGAAGCTAGGGAAAATAGACTCTAAAGAAAAACAAGTAATATTAACAGAGGAAAAAATAGAACTATATAAAAAGCTTGCACCTTTGAAGGATTTTTGGCCAAAAGTTCCTGACTCCCCTGCAACCAAATATCCTATTTATCCACTAACACCAAAGAAAAGTCACAGAAGAAAGTCAAAACATAAGTCTGCTAAGAAAAAAACTGGTAAACAACAAAGGACAAATAGTGAAAATATTAAAAGAACTTTGTCTTTCAGAAAAAAACGGTCACATGCTATTCTTTCTCCCCCGTCACCATCTTACAATGCTGAAACCGAAGACTGTGACTTAAATTATAGTGATGTGATGTCTAAACTAGGTTTTCTTTCTGAGAGAAGCACAAGTCCCGTAAATTCCTCTCCACCTCGCTGCTGGTCTCCCACAGATCCAAGAGCTGAAGAAATTATGGCTGCTGCAGAAAAAGAAGCAATGCTTTTTAAAGGTCCTAATATGTATAATACCAAGGCTGTTAATCCTCGTATGGGAAAAAATAGTCGAGCAAGAGCACAGGTTAAGAAATCAAAAGCAAAGCTTGTTAATCCCTCTGTAGTTACTAAGAAAAGGAACAAACGAAATCAAACAAATAAAATAGTAGATGATAGAAAAAAGAAACCAAGAGCAAAACAAAAACAAAAAAATGAGAAAGGCACATCAAGAAAGCACATAACACTTAAAGATGAAAAAATAAAATCTCAGTCTGGTGCTGAAGTTAAGTTTGTGCTAAAACACCAGAATGTGTCCGAGTTTACAAATAGTTCTGGAGGCTCTCTACTTTGTAAACAGAAAGATATACCACTAACAGGCTCAACTGTTGATCATCCCCTTTCTAATCCTCTACCCACTGGAATTAATGCACAACAGAAGTTATCTGGCTGCTTTTCTTCATTCTTAGAAAACAAAAAATCTATAGATTTGCAAACATTCTCTAGTTCACGAGATGATTTGCATCCATCAATTGTCTGTAGTTCTATAGCACCTGGAATCTCAAAAATTAATGTTCAAAGTTCTCATAATCAAAATGCTATGTTTACTCTAAAGGAATCAACTTTGATTCAAAAAAATATATTTGACCTTTCCAACCATTTGTCTCAGGTAGCACAGAATTCTCAGATATCTTCTGGTATAATGTCTTCAAAGACAGAAGATAATACAAACATACAAAAAAAACATTTGTCAACTATTGGAAAGTTAAATGAGTATCGTAATTCCCTAGAATCAAAGCCGGACCAGGCATATGCCCCTAATTTTTTGCATTGCAAAGATGGTCAGCAGCAGATTGTGTGCATGGCAGAACAGTCAAAGCACAGTGAAACTTGTTCTCCAGGAAATGCAGCTTCAGACGAAAGCCAAATGCCTAATAATTGCTTTATAACTTCCTTGAGAAGTCCAATCAAACAAATAGCATGGGATCAAAAACAAAGGGGTTTTATTTTAGATATGTCAAATTTTAAACCTGAAAGGGTAAAGCAGAGGTCATTATCAGAAGCAGTTTCACAAACCAAAGCACTTTCTCAGTGTAAAAATCGAAACATTTCAACACATTCAGCATTTGGTGAAGGACAGTCTGGACTGGCAGTTCTAAAAGAATTGTTACAAAAAAGACAGCAGAAAGCACAAAATGCAAGTACTATGCAAGACCCATTACCTAATAAACTTCAACCAAACAAAAATATTTCTGGTTCCCTTGAACATAACAAAGCAAATAAACGGACACGGTCAGTAACATCTCCAAGAAAACCTCGAACTCCCAGAAGTACAAAACCTAAAGAAAAAATTCCCAAACTTCTAAAAGTAGACTCTCTAAATTTACAAAACTCTAGTCAATTGGATAACTCCTTATCAGATGATAGTCCCATCTTTTTTTCAGATCCCGGTTTTGAAAGTTGTTATTCACTTGAAGATAGCTTATCTCCTGAACATAATTATAATTTTGATATTAACACAATAGGTCAGACTGGATTTTGTAGCTTTTATTCTGGAAGTCAGTTTGTCCCAGCTGATCAGAATTTGCCTCAAAAGTTCCTGAGTGATGCTGTTCAGGATCTTTTTCCAGGACAAGCTATAGAAAAAAATGAGTTTTTAAGTCATGACAACCAGAACTGTGATGAAGACAAGCCTCATGCCTCAGACTCATCCTCGTGGATTAGATCTGGTACTTTAAGTCCTGAACTTTTTGACAAATCATCCATAGATAGCAATGAGAATCATCGGCACAACCCGTGGAAAAACAGCTTTCATCCTCTTACAACTCGGTCTAATTCAATAATAGATTCTTTCTGTGTTCAGAAGACAGAGGGCTGTCTAAATGAAAAATCCAGATTGAATAAGAGTTCAGTAAGCAAAGAAGTGTTTCTTAGCCTTCCACAGCCAAGCAATTCAGACTGGATTAAAGGTCACACTAGAAAAGAAATGGGACATTCTCTTGACTCAGTTAATACCTCTTTTACTACAATACTCTCCTCCCCAGATGGTGAACTTGTGGATGTAGCCTCTGAAGATTTAGAACTGTATGTTTCAAGAAACAATGATCTGTTGACGCCAACTCCTGATAGTTCACCAAGGTCTACCAGCTCTCCCTCACAATCTAAAAATGGCAGTTTCACACCTCGAACTGCTCACATTCTAAAACCACTTATGTCCCCGCCAAGTAGGGAAGAAATTATGGCAACTTTGTTAGATCATGACCTTTCAGAAACTGTTTACCAAGAACCATTTTGCAGTAATCCTTCTGATGTACCAGAAAAGCCCAGGTAATTATAATTTTTTTCCTTGAGTTACTCTAAATAATTGTAGTGTGTATAACATTTGATACCTGACTGACTGACATTGTAAGTATATCATTGTGAAAACCATAACTACAGGTTTTATTAAGAGAATTCACATACTAACTAGATGGTTGCTCTTAGACAAATTTATTTAAATTAATGAATATTGGACTTTGATCTACTATTATTTAATATCATGTCTCCATTAAGGATTAGAGGTGCTCACTCTAATGATGCAAGATTAAGAAGGATTTAATACCTTAAAAGTTTTACAATGATCATTTTAAAATAGTATTTTATTTTAAATGTTAAACTTTTATACTTTTATGACATCTTTAAATGAAGATTTTTTTAAGTTGTTTCTACTATAAACCTTTTTCTTTTCATGTAGTTTGAACCTCTTGAACCATAGTTAATATTGTTAGTTTTAAAGTTATTAGGCATGCAAGTGGACATTGGTTTCTTTTATCTCCTTTTAAGAATCTTTTCAGAGAATTGATAGAAAAATAGGCATGTGTGCTAGCACATACACAGCATAAAGAGAAATGGAAATCAGAACTGCTTTATCTATCAGTAGTTAAGTAGTTATACTGTATTACCTTCACTAAGTTAAGGTATTTCTGATAAGAGCTAAATTGGAAAGTATAGCTTAATATGGGAGATTTAAATGATGCTTCTTGCTCCTGCCCATGTGTCTGTGATCTCATATACTTAACCAGTTGTAGAGAAAGACAGTTCATTTCAACCAGCCAGTCAGAAGCAGAGGTAGATGACTGAGACTATTAAGGCAATTCCTGCTTTAGTTTCAATTATGGAAAGAAGTTATGAGTAGCCAACTATGGCAGAAGCAATACTGCATATATGCACTGATCTGGAGCAACACTGAATGTAGGCACTAATGCTAGTGAAAGCCAAAGATATAATGTGGATGTCATTATGTCATTTATACATTCGTTCAAGCCCATAGAACATACTGAGTGAAGAGTGAACCCAAATGTAAATGTGGACATCAAGTGATTATGATCTGTCAATGAATGTTCAACATTTGGAACACATATACCACTCTGGTAGGGGATCTGTGATAATGGCTATACATGTATAGAGGTGCATATATGAGAAATCTGTGTACTTTCCTTTCATTTTTGCTATGAACCTAAAAGTGCTTTTAAAAAACTACATCTTTTTAAAAAAATTAAAACCAAAAAATCCCACTCCAGCAGCCAGAAAAATCTCCATTTAAGAAAGAGATGAGAATATGAGATTGAGATAATGGATATGTTAATTTGTTCCATTATAATGACCATTTTACTGTATACTGGGGGTGCCAAAAGTATACATGTTATAAGAGATGTTACCTATTGGTATGTATTATATATTTGTGTGTATATTTTGAGTACCTCTTGTAATTGTGGAAGTCACATGTGACTTGATATTCATCTTTTGTTATCATATGTGTTATAATTTTAATACAGTTTTTTTCTTAAAATGTATGTACATTTTTTGGCACCCTCTGTGTATATATAAAACTATGAAATATATATATTTCATAACATCATGTTATATACCTCAAATATACATAACAAAATTTATTTTTTACAAAGGGGTAAGAAAAAGTGACCAGTAATGTAGAGTAGAAATTCCCTCCTGTATGGGACTTGAAGTGGAGGGCAGAAACATTTCCACCTACTTACCAGCATACTGTTTTGTTTTGTTTTGTTTTGCTTAGTACCCACATAGGATTCTTTTCTCTATTTCACACTAGAATAGTCTGTTCCTTAAATGTTAGTTTCCATTATTTCAGATGATTTTACTTTGATCAAACTATTTTTTTCTACCTCATGTTTTAAATTTTAGTTAGCTAACTTATGTGCTAGTCATTAATGTTATGTTGTTGTTATTGTACAACTTGACGTTTCTCTTGTAGCTGAAATGAAAGAATAATTATTTTGAAATACTATTTTAAAAATATGAAACTATGGCTCAGTGCCTGTAGCTGAGCAGCTAGGACACCAGCCACATACATTGGAGCTGGCCTGCCAAACAACAATGACAATTAATTACAACAACTACAAAAAAATAGCCAGGTATTGTTGTGAGTGCCTGTAGTCCCAGCTACTTGGGAGACTGGGGCAAGAGACTCTCTTAAGCCCAAGAGTTTGAGGTTGCTGTGAGCTGCGACAGTACAGCACTTTACCGAGGGCAACATAGTGAAACTCTGTCTCAGAAAAATATATATATGAAACTAATATGTAGAATCAAGAAGTATAAAAGAAGAAATAAAAATCACATCATTTCTCTGCCTACTAGAGTGATAGCCCCTATAATTTGATGTGTTTTCTGAGTTTTTAAAAAATGTATGGTTTTAATTTGTTTTGAGAAGTGTGACCTTACTGAAGTCACAGTATTGTATCCAGCTCAATAACTTAACATCGGTATGTATTATAAACATTTTTCAAATTAATGAGTTTCTTGAAGCATTATTTTAATGGCTGCATAATATTCTATCATGCGTATATTATTGGGGGAAAAGTTTCATGTTTTATCACTAGATAAATTATGTAATAGTATCTTCTTCATAAAGCATTTATTTTGGAGTTTTTCCTTATAGCTCTAGAAGTAGGATTTCTGAAAAATTTAAGTCTTTTGATATATATTTTGAATTTTTCCCAGTGAGTTGTAGCAGTTACAATGCTGCTGATAAGAAAAACAATTTGCCTCACTTTATCAATTTATTATTATTATTATTTTTGACTTCTGTATAATTAGAGTTGGGAATGATCACATGGTATATATGTATTCCTTTCTTTCAGCAGCAGTAATTCTACTTTTAATTTTCCACATAGCCAGGGAGTGGGTGCAGGGAAGGTGCTGGAGGGTAGTTATGGACTTAATAGTAGGGGCCAAAGTCTTCCCTTATTAAGAGGACAAGGAACTGTGGTGTACCTGACACTTCTCCTTCAGAAGCTCCTCCAAAGCAGAAAATATGAATCTAGTTGAGTTTTGATGACCAGGACATTTTGGGAATCATGCTCTAAGAGAAGTGATTGAAAAAACTAATAACTACCTTCCTAGTTATCATGGGGAATAAAAGGTAGACTTATTTTATATTGCTGCAATAGGCAGAAATAGTATATATGGAATAGGTTTCACTCAGTATTTATAACTATTGAAAACTAAACCAGACTGTCTTTTGATTCCCCACATATACATACATTAGTAGTATTTAAGGTGTATAGCCTTTGCTAACTCCTAAGTTCTTATGTTAGTGTTAAACACTGCCATGTAAAGGGAACAAAGAATTAGAGTAATTTACTTTAATTGTATGTGATTTTTTAAGGTTTGAGAGAATTTGGGGGGGGTTACAAAGATTCTTTTAAATTGGTTTTGCTACATTAATGTAGATTGTAGAGAATATAGGAAGAAACTGTAGATAAAATCTAGGAATAGAAAATCGTATTGAAACTAAAATAGAGGATACCTACATAAAAGGGGGGGGAGGAGAGACGCTACAGAGAAAAAAAGATGGGCATTTTAAGATTCCAAAATAGACCTTAAAAATCTCTAGGACAGGGAATTAAATATTTTAATAATTGCTCTCTGAGATAAAACAGTTGTCCTAAAATATGTTGTTTATAGAGAGATTGGTGGACGTCTCCTCATGGTAGAAACTCGACTTCCAAATGATCTGGCTGAGTTTGAGGGAGACTTTTCTTTAGAAGGACTTCGTCTGTGGAAAACAGCATTCTCAGCAATGACTCAAAATCCAAGACCAGGGTCACCCCTTCGCAATGGTCAAGCAATTGTCAATAAAGGGCCAACTAATCGCCACAAAATGGTTGAAGATAAAAAAATTGTTATTATGCCCTGTAAGTGTGCCCCAAGTCGACAACTGGTTCAAGTGTGGCTTCAAGCCAAAGAAGAATATGAACGTTCCAAGAAACTGCCTAAAATTGAGCCAACTGGAGTAAAATCTGCTGAAAAGTTTATTTCTTCAGTTAATCTGGACGACAAGCCTGTAGTGCCTCCAAAAGTAGATGTAAGTCCACATATACTCCTTGCTACAGCGCATACCAAGGAGGATGTTGATAATTCTCAGATTGTTTTACAAGCACCAACCACAGGATGCAGTATAACTGTAAGTGAAAATCAGAGGTTACCACCAGTTGCCTCTGCAAATGATCCTGAGAAAGATGAAGATGATGATGGTAACCATTATGTTAGTTCTCCTGATTCTCCAGTAATTCCCCCTTGGCAACAAGCAACATCCCCAGATTCCAGATCATTAAATGGCGATGATAGACCCTCATCACCAGTAGAGGACTTACATTCTTTGGCTGTTGAGAATTTGTTAAAGCCAATAAAAGATGGTATACAAAAAAGCCCCTGCAGTGAGCCTCGGAATCCTCTAGTGATATCTCCAATTAATGCTAGGGCAAGAACAGGGAAATATGAATCACTTTGCCTTCACAGTACACCAGTCATGCAGAGAAAACCGGAAAGGCTTCCTGAAGTAACTGATCTTAGCCCTTTATCAACAGGTAAGTGTATAGATAATGGAAATTCTCCATAATTGTTCTTCAGAGATAGAAATTAAGACATAAGACTGTATAATGAAAAGTCTGAGCTTTTGAGTAAAGTTATGGTGCAGCAAATAAGAAACTTGTTATTTTGTCACATCTTGGGAAGTCATGATATGGAAAACTTTTCATCTTTCTGCTGTGAAATCTGCTTACTTTTGCTTCTGTCTCCCTGCCTTTTGAGTGAAATATAGGATGGCTCTCAGAAACCTTACCTTCTCTACTTGATTTTTCCCATTAACTTTTACACATCACATACCCAAGACGCTCACCTTTTTTTTTTTTTTTTTTGCACTTTTTGGCCGGGGCTGGGTTTGAACCCGCCACCTCCAGCATATGGGGCCAGCACCACCCTCTCGTCTTTTAAAATGGAAGCAAAAAGCACAACCTTCTTTGGCCTCAAATCTCTAGCCAAACTTTAGTCTTTCTCCTTTCTTCAAGCCAGTTTCATAGATTTCTCTAGTTTAACTTCATTAGCTGCCATCTACTCATTTCTCAGCCCACTATGAACTGAATTCTGCTCCCATCATTCCACCAAATGGCTCTAGTATAGATTCACAACAAACTTCTTGCAGCTAAATCCATCGGATGTTCTGGCCTCTGAGCACCCATTTTCTTACTGATCACACCTTCCTGCTTGAAGCTCTTCTCCCTTGGCTTTCCTCTCTGTTTCCTCCTTCTTGCTTTCCTTTGAAGCTTTTCTCGCTATTCTCACTTGTTATCTAAATGTTAGGGTTTATTAAGACTTGGTCTTAAGCCTTCTTTGCATTTTTCCCTAAATTTTCTAATTTCTGCCCCCAGTATTATGACAGATAACTCACAAATTTAAATTTTCAGCTCAGAACTTTATTTTAACCTCCAGAATACTTTATCTAGCTGCCTAGGTGGCATTTCTACTTGAATGCTCAATGTTACTTTAAGGTCAATATTTTTAAAACCAACTCATGATTTCACTGTACACATTTACAACCACCTCCCCAGCACACTGACACACATTCGTATGTACATTCATACACATAGAAACCTATTCTGGTCATCTTTTGGTTTTTCTTATTTCAATGACTGGTGCACCAGTTACACAAGTCAGAAACATAGAATTTATTTTTAACACACGCCTGATTCCTTCATTATCCACCCTAGTTTCCAATCCATTACCAAGTCCTATTACGTGTTTATCTTCTGACTAAACCTGGACCTATCTACTTCATTCTACCTCTACCACTACAACCTTAGGCCAACCTGTCATTATCTCTTGCCTGGGCTTCTGCACTAGCCATTTTATCTGCTGTTAACAGTTTCTAGGGTTTTTGCACAGTAATCAAGGAAAAGCCTCACTCTGTTCCTAGTTAATTACTTATTCTCTATTCAGATTACAGTTCAAAGAAACCTCCCCTAATTGCCACGACTTAGTAAAAATTTCTAATTATGTTCCCCTTTGTTATACTTAGTATTCCAGTTATAATTGTATTTTTCAATATGTATTTGATGAATGTCAGATTTTCTTTCTAGATCCCCTGAGGGTAGAGACTATGTTTTTCCTTCCTCATCATTGATAACTTGATAAATAAGTGAATAAATGAATTAAATAATTCCCTAGGGTAATGACTAAGGTATAAAACTTGGTAATTAAAACATAAGAATATTTATTTTAAAATAGAAAATTTTACTTTGGTAGAGATCAGAGACTTGAATTAGTTTCATTTTTAAATTATTACGTTTTAGAGGAAGTCATGGGACTGTACTCACAAAAGGTACTTAAATGTTTAAAACAACAACTTTTTAAAAAAACATACAGGTTATTTTTATATACATGTTAAATATGAAATTTTTTCCTACAGAACCAAAAACCCAGAAGTTGAGTAATAAGAAAGGAAGTAATATTGACACTATTAGAAGAGTACTCTTAACACAAGCAAAGGTAACTATACTGAACATTTTTAAAGATCAGTGGAACATCAAGTCTTATTCTTAGATTTTAGTTAGATAATAAATTTGTCTCAGTTTAAAACTTTTTATTACTGATATTTTTGCATCATGATTTATTTATCTTTGAGACAACAAGAAGTTGCCTATTTTTTTTTAGTTTTTTTTGTTGTTGGGATCTAAAAGATTCTTATATGTAAATACAAATATTACAGAGAAAGTGAATATGATAGCCAAAATGTGGATTATGAGGATACAAATACATTAACTGATTACTGGCAAAATCAGAACAGTCCAATGACAGCAGAGCTCAAGTAAGTGATTTTTGATCCCACCAAAAATATATCCTTTTTCTTGTTTTGTTACTTTTTTCTCAAAATACAGCCTAATTTTTACTGAGTAGCAAAGAAAGTGTCATTTACTACTGAAACTCTGAAAAGTCATAAATGTCTTTATTCAAATACTAAAAATCTGATAATACTTAACTTAGAAGTAAAGGGTTATGTGAAAAAAGTATGCATACAGTGTTATTGAATTACAAGTGCATTAAAAACAAGTACTGTATCAATGTATTGTGAACATAAATCAACATTTTGGGGAAAACAGTTAATGAATTTAGAAATCAGAAAAAAATTTTTTTAACAAATGCAAAGATTCTATTTTTTCTAAACTCTTGAGTATTATTTACATTGTGTATTTAATTCATCTTTCAGACATGTTGTTTTAGAGTAAAATACAAATTCAGAATTTCAAAGTTTTATAAACTTTAGCCAAAGTAATTACAAACATAATGATTGTTTGCTTTTCTTATTTCCAACAAAGATCAAGATAAATGTCCATGTGTTATAAATGTCAACTCTCCCAGGAGTATTATTTTCAGTATTTGGGGCTTGTAAACTCAGAGATCAACATGGTTTGTTTATAGAATATATCAGATACATGATATGTCTACATATATCTAGTTCTAGTATCTTGAATTACTAGCATGCAAAGAATGTTAAACATTCTTGAACTTGAAGAGATGATAGTAGTTTTATCATTTATTACTAAACACATAAAGCATATTGTCTAAGTGGGAATAAGTAATCAAAAGATTGGTCATTTATCTTTTTCTGGCTATGTGTGTTCTTTTTAACAGAATCAGTTTGCAGCGGTGACTAGCCCAAAGAAGGAAACTTCTCAGATTGATGGACCATCTTTAAACAATACTTATGGTTTCAAAGTCAGCATACAAAACTTACAGGAGGCAAAAGCTTTACATGAGGTAAAACTACAACAGTAAGGACACATACACTGTGTTTAACTCTTACGTTTTATTTATTTAAAAAAAAAACAGGATAAAAGTTTTGTAATGGGGGAGGAATGTATTGAATTCTCTCCTAATTATTCTTCTTTTTGTTCGTATTTTTCTTACTATTTTATATATTTATATTTAATAGAAAAACTTCTAAGGCATCTGTAAGTTTCTGAGACAACTTTCTAGTTTCACAAATCTTATAACTGAAATTCAGCTTACAAAAGGTAAAATTAGAAAAGAGTTTTGAACTATTAGAAAGTCTGTATTTTGTTATTTGGGGATTGTTAGAGTAAGATGTTATGTCACATTCTGTATGTGATATTTACTTGTATTTTCTGTTTGATTAACTCATTGGATTAGAGCTTGTTAATAGATTCATTCTTTCCCACAATATGTATATAACCTACAGATTTTGTGCCAAAAACTAGACCTCTGTATTACAGACATGTACATTGGTCACAGTGTGGAATGGAAAGATTATGTGCATAGATTACTATAAATGTATTTGTATACAGAAAACAAACTCAAAGCACATATCTGACTGGCAATAAGGTGAAAGTCATAGTACAATTTTATTGTCTCTATCTGTGCTGTTATTATAGTAGCCAATGGCAATGCTGCTGCTGAGAACTTAAAATTTGGATTATACAACTCAGGACATGAATTTTAAATTATATCTAATTTTAATTAATTTGGATTTAAAAACTGATACTTGGCTTATTAGCAAAACTTCTAAGTATGTTTGGAATAACTTTAGGTATGGGAAACTATTTTTTAATTGTAAATTTATGATCTCTAAATACAGATCATTATTTCCATAGAAAATTTTGTATGCACATTGAGATGTGCTATAAGTATAAGATACATAACTAATTTAAAAGACTTAGTGGGAAAAAGACCATAAAATATGTCAGTAATATGTATATTTGTTTCATGTTGACAGGATAATATTTTTGATGTATTAGATTAAATAAAAATGGTTTTCATTCAAACATGGTGGCTCACACCTATAATCTCAACACTTTGGGAGGTAGAATCAGGCGGATCATTTGAGGCTAGGAGTTCAAAACCAGCCGGGGACCATAGTGAGACCTCTAGCCTATTAAAAACAAAATTAAAATTAGCTAGGTATGGATGGCACATTCTGTAGTCCCAGGCTGAGGTGGGAAGAAGAGGAAGAAGCCCAAGAGTTTAAGGTTGCAGTGAGCTATGACTACATAACTGTTCTTAAGCCTGGGCAATAAAGCAAGACCCCTGCCTGTCTTCTTTTAAAAAAAGTTTTAAATTAATTTAACTTGTTTTTGCTTTTTTTAATGTGGTTACTAGAAAATTTCAAATTACTTGTAGGCTTTCAATGTATTGAAATATAAATATAGTAGAACCTCTGTAGTTGACATTTCTCTACATTGACCACCTCCTTAAGCTGACTTAATTTTCATAGACCAGATATATACATATGTATATAATCACTACAGTAGGCCTTATGTTGACCACCTCTGTATGTTGACCAGTTTATTACAAAGTTGTCATTAGATTTTTTAGTTTGTTTTTTGTTCTCAAGTCAATCATATCATAAACTGTTCTAAGAATTAAATTAACATAAACTGAGAGAATTTTAATATTACCTTCATTTTTACGCTAAATTTGAACTGAGAATTGTAATTTTTTTTTAGAATTAAAATGGAACATAGTCTCACTCTTTAATTTGCTCATTTGTAAATTTTTTTTCATTCAATAACATTAGTCCCTATTTTGTATCTGGATGTATACTGACCCCCAAAGTCCAGATAACTTAAGTGATAAACTCAGGAGTGAGTACATGTTTTAACAAATGCATACCTAAAATCAGAAAAGAAGAAAAATTGTAGTTAAAAATATTTATGACAGCAAATTTGATAAACTTAGCAAAAAGACCTGGTATATTTGATTAGTCTCTTATTTGAAAAATGTAATTTTCTGCATTTTCTGGGTAACCCCATTTCAGAACCACAGGCCCTCTTGAAGTTGAAATCACGAGGAGGTTTGGGTGGTGCTGAAAGCTTTTCCCTCTTAATACAGGCTTTCCTCACCAAAGGCACATTCCAAACAGCCTCCTGGTGGTCAAAACAGGGAATGAACCCAAAACAATCTGCATTATTTCTTTTCCTTTCTCTAGGAAATTGTGCCTGCCTGCCTGTAGCATTCATTCTTTCCCTTAATTTCCATTACCCTGGAATAATCTCTCTCTCCTACATATTCTACATATTGATAGTCAATGCACAAGACAAGGGTTGTAATTTTGCTCCTCTTTCTTTAATTACACTCACTCTGTCTCTCTCACCATCTTTTTATATAGAATAGTTTGCTTTAAAAAATATTTCTAAGCAAAGTAGTACTTTTTATATCAAGGAATAAAACAGCAAAATTTGAGTGTGAAGATTTGGCTTAGTGAATAAAATAAATAATTAAATCTCCAAGACTCTTTTGACTTGAAATTATCTTCACAGGCTTCTCCATAGTCTTTCCACATGTTCATGCTTTTCTTTTTTTGTTTTTTGTTTTTTCAGACAGAGTCTCACTTTGTCAACCTTGGTAGAGTTCCATGGTGTCATAGCTCACAACCTTTAGTGTCTTCAGCTCAAGCAATTCTCTTACATTTTTCTTTTTCTTTCTTTCTTTTTTTTTTTTATTTAAGAGACAAGGTCTCTCACTCTTGCTCAGGCTGGTCTCAAACTCCTGAGCTCAGGCAATCCACCAGCCTCAGGCTCCCAGAGTGCTAGGATTACAGGTGTGAGCCACAGTACTGGCCTCTTCATTCTTTTCCAGTTAAACTGATTGTTTTGTTTTGAGTTTAGGGGGAGAAGCTTTCTATTTAAAATTTTTGTATTTAGCAAATTAGTGCATGCTTATTTTTAAAAATTAAGTGCTGAAGCGTATACATTTAAAAGTAAATCCTTTTTTCCTTAGCTCCTATCTATTTATCTTGATACATTTTTAATATTTTAAAAATAGAAACAGCAAATATTTATTTCTGAAAAAAATGGTAGATTTGTGGGGAGGTTATTTCTTATGTCTTAAATACAACTAATGTTCATATTTCAAAAATTATTTAATAGCAAAATTAATAACAAACACATGCATAGGTCTCTTTGCAGAAATTTTCCTTCTTTTTGAGACGGAATCTTACTTTGTCACCCTTGGTAGAATGCTGTGGCATCATAGCTCACAGCAGCCTCAAACTTTTGGGCTCAACTGATCCTCTTGCCTCAGCTTCCCAAGTAGCTGGGACTACAGGTGCCCACTATAACACCTGGCTAGCTTTTTGCTCAGGCTGATCTCAAACTCCTGAGCTCAGGCAATCTACCCCCCAACCCTAGCCTCCCAGACTACTAGGATTACAGGTGTGAGCCACCCCATGCCCAGCCCCTTCAGAAATATTTTTATGCATGTGCTTTCAGTTTTTACATACATAAAAGTGTAATATATTCACTGGTTCCATTTACCCCAATATATTATGATCTTTCCTCATTAGGACATACAGTAGAACCTTTGTAAGTTGATCACCCAAGAGATTGTAACACACTAGTCAACACACAGAGGTATTCAACATAAGGAACTAGGCCTAATGTACTGATATGTACATGTGGTACATGTCTGGTCTGTGAAAATTAGGCCAGCTTAAGGAGGTGGTCAGTATAGAGAGATGGTCAATAATGGAGGTTCTACTGTATATATCTGGCTCATTCTTTTGAAAATATAAAAAGTTAGAGTTAGAAATTTACACTGTAGCCTTTACAGATACCACATAATTTATAAAACTAGTCCCCAATAGATAAACATTTAGGTTTTTTTCCAGTCTTAGCTATTAGACTCTTACATGAATATCCTTGTACATATATTTTGGCTACATGGATGAGTATATCTGTAGGATATAGTCAGTCTCAAGAGTAGAATTGCTTGATCAAAGTATAGGACTGTTTTTAATTTTGATAGATACACATGTATTTCCACCAAAGAGATTTACCATATCCTATTCCTATCACTAATAAGAGCCATATATTTACATTTCTTCAACAGTTTACATGCAGGATAAATAAAAAATCCAAATGTTGTGTTTTTTAACTTTTTCCTATATCTTAAGATATCAAGTAAAGAAAATTTTTTATTAGCAGAGGTAAATAAGTGTGAAAAGCGAATATTAATTTTTTTGCATTATATATCAAAGAGAAAATGTGCATGGGTAAAAATCTGGTGTAGCTGATATTATAAGAGGTTCCCCCCACCCCCAGGAAAAACCATAATTAAAAATCTACCTAGTGTAAGCAGAAAACTAATTTTAAATAGCCCTCATGTAGTAGCAAATTAATAGGTAGGAACTTTCAAACTAAAAAAAAAAAATCTCTTTTTAATTAAAACTACAGTTTAATTAAACAGCATGAAGAGTAAAAAGTAGCCAGGCATGATGGCTCATGCCTTGTAATCCTAGCACTTTGGGAGGCCAATGTATTAAGATTGCTTGATGCCCGGAGTTTGAGACCAGCCTGATGAAGAGCAAAAAAATAGAAAAATTAGCTGGGTATGGTGATGTGCCCCTGTAGACCTAGCTACTCAGAAGGCTCAGAAGAGGATCTCTTGAGCCCGGGAATTTGAGGTTGTAGTAAGCTGTGATGATGCCACTGTACTCCAGCCTGGTGACTGAGTGAAACTCTGCCTTTTAAAAAAAAGAAAAAATGAAAAGTGACGGACTTGGATTTCAGGATACAACCACTTAGACTAGTCATCTTATTTGTTATACTAGAATTGAGAGAATTGAAAGGCATGGCATATATTTTAGACAAATAGTTTTAAGTATTATTATTGAGAAATTAAAGCATAAGCAGATTTCCTGGAATAAAAATATGTATTAGTTTAATCTAATCATAGAAGTAAAACTCTAGTTTTAATCTATGGAGTGTTAAATTGTGACCTTGTCCTTTATAGCCATATTTTCTATAATTTCACACTAAGATTTTTTTAGAGTCTTAGTGAAACCTACTGCTTTGAGTGTATCTTAAATTTTTTTTAAAGCATAATTTTTATTTCCTTTTATAGATACAAAATCTTACACTAATCAGTGTGGAATTACATGCTCGAACTAGACGAGACTTAGAACCAGATCCTGAATTTGACCCAATCTGTGCTCTGTTCTACTGCATCTCATCTGACACTCCACTACCAGATACAGAAAAAACAGAACTCACAGGTGTAATAGTAATTGATAAAGAAAAGACAGTTTTCAGTCAAGGTATTGTTCATTTTTATTAATGATATATTTGCCTACCCTAGAATAAACCTTTTAATGGGGAGAATCTCTTTGCTGGAGATCTAATCCAAGCAAGCATAAGAATTCCTTTCTAAAATGTCTACAAAGATGTGAGTTGGAGGTTGTATATAACTGTGTCCTAGATTCATTATTCTTTCTTGCATTGTTGTCAGAAGTTAGTAGCAGCCAGGTGTGGTTTATAGTCCACAGCTACTTAGAGCCTGGGGAAAAGGATTCACTTGAGCCCGAGAGTTCAGGGCTGTGGTGCACAATGATCATGCCTGTGAATAGCCACTGCACTTCAGCCTAGGCAACATAGCAAGACCCTGTCTCTGTTGTTTTTAAAAATGTCAGAAACAATACAATATAAAGATCTTAATGAAAGTCCTAACTAGCATAAATCGTTTGCTTTAAGTTTATAAAATATTAATTGTTCATAAGTAATCCAAATAATTATATAGCTCTAGACTGAATAAACATCTTCGTTATTTATGCTTATAAAAGTATTTTGCTACTAATAATAGGGTTTCTCTTTAGGAAGTTACTACTGTGACTAAGTTAATGATTGATGTGAGTCTTTTAAGATATATTCTCACTTTGTTTCTAAATGCATATTATTTTTGGATCAGAGGTTCTTTATATAGTGTACCATGTAAGGCATTTTATAAAGCATCATATCCTTCTACAACTTTAAATGATAACCATTACAAGTGATCATAATCTACTGAGGAGGAACTTAGCAGAAAATAAAACTGTATAAGAATTTGCAGTTCAGGCTCGGTGCCTGTGGCTCAAATGGCTAAGGTGCCAGCCACATACACCTAAGGTGGTGGGTTCGAATCCAGCCTGGGCCTGGCAAAACAACAATGACAGCTGCAACCAAAAAACAGCCGGGCACTGTGGTGAGCACCTGTGGTGCCAGCTACTTGGGAGGCTGAGGCAGGAGATTTGCTTGAGCCCAGGAGTTGGAGGTTGCTATGAGCTGTGATGCCACGGCATTCTACCCAGGGGGATAGCTTGAGGCTCTGTCTCAAAAAACAAAAAGGAATTTGCAGTTCAGTCGGTTTAATCATGGGCTTGATTAAGTTGCCCATACAAAACGGCTCACAAAACAATTACTGAATTTCATCCATTTTTTTGAACTAATTGGTGTCATTTTGGTAGTTTGAAATCGGCTAGGGAGGGGCAGGGGTGAGGAGAGGAGAGATTGAAATCTTTATATCATGAAATAGGCAAGCACTAGATATTAGGGCTTTCTTTTTTTCTTTTTTCTAGAAAAGTAATTGTTAAACATTTTTGACATAACATTGATTAAAATATTCTCTACAAAGCAAAGCTCTTCCTATTAGGAAGAGTAAAGACAGAAACAAAGTAATAAAAGTCCTTCATTGCTGACATATTGTTACCTTGGGAATTTTGTGAATGAATACTTTTCAAGAGAATAACTAAAAATGAGAAAGTTGAATTTTTACTTGTATATCAAATTAGAAAATCTTTTAAGAAATTTTCGAGAAATTGAGTTAATTTTGTTTTTACTTTGGAGAAAATATAGAAATATTTCAGTAGTACAATTTCACTTAAAAGTATTTTTATTTTTTATTTTTTTTGCAGGGTTTTTTTGTTTGTTTGTTTGCGCCACCTCTGGCATGTAGGGCTGGCGCCTTACTCCTTTGAGCCACAGGTGCCACCCAGGGATTTTTAATATTATGTAGTATTATGTAATATACTGTTATATGTAGTAAACAATAAACACTTTGTTTATTTTTTAGACATCAGATATCAGACCCCATTACTTATTAGATCTGGAATTACAGGACTAGAAGTTACCTATGCTGCTGATGAGAAGGCACTTTTTCAAGAAATTGCAAATATAATAAAGAGGTATTGTTATATATTTTCTGACTTTGCCTATTTTTGTTTAGTTTGTTCATGCTATTGCAGATAGTAAAAGTGAAGGTAGGAAAAAAGAAGGGAATCCCTTCCTGTGGCCCTTGTAAGTAAAGAGTTACCCCTGGAAAGATTTTGCAGTTAAACCATTTCCATCAAATGGGGGATGGGAAACACCAGATATATTCTATTCTGAAGATTGAGGGGCCAGTGGGAGAGAAATATTTGTTTAGCTGCTAGCTTCCCAGTTGGATTTTAGGGTGGTTTTTCTGTGGTACTGAAATAATGGAAAATTATACTAAAGTCAGATCATATTATTCATTAAATGGGTTTTTATATTGGCAGCCAACCATAATTTCAATACTTTTTTTTAAATGCTTTTTGCATTTTACACAAGCTAATATTTCCAAAAAGCTTTAGGATGTAATCTGTTCAGAAATTTAGCACTATGTGGTACATAATGTTGTGTACACGGTTCCTTAAAAATCTCTTTTGACCAGTTGGTATTGATCTTGAAGTTGATAGCAGACTATTGTCAATATTTATGGAACGAATTTTTTTTAAGCAAAAATACTTGAATTTAAAAATAAAATAATTAAGTGGGTTATTTATATTTTTCTAAGAGTGTAACTCTTAGTAACAGTGGTCCTTCTTATTAATTGCTTCACTTCCTACAAACTTAAGTTTTCTGCCGATTGCTAGGTTTAGGTATTTAAATGGTTAAAACGGGCTAGAATATACTCTTTGATCCTGATGTACAGATAAACGCTCTCCTTGAGCATGTTGGTACACTCTTCCCTTTCTGTTCTGCCTACATAGTCAAACTCTGTCCTGTAAAACCTGAACCATTAGTCTGCATTGAAGAACAACACGATATTCTACAGACTCATTGTATTGAATCCCAGATAGGTTAACACAAACACATTTTGAAAATTAGAAAACCAGAACATCTATTTTGTACAAAACAAAAATAACAAAGCATCAGAAATGTTATGCTATAACCTATTATTCTATAGAGAAGGAAAGAGGAAAGTATTTTTACTATTTATACAAGAGGTAATTGGATCGATTGCCATCCAGTTTGAGTCTTATCAGATGCTTTTAATACCCACACTTTTATCTCTACAAGCAGCTTACCAAAAGGAATATGTAAGAGTTTGAGTCACTTCCAGTTTGTGTATCAGCACATGTCTAATAATGCCCCTGGAATCTGTATGTTTGTCTTCTCCTTTTTAGGTATATTCTCAACAAGATCACCTGCTGATTGAAAATTTTGTCAATCATTTGCCAATACAGTAACTTACTTAAATGCCCATAAAATAAAATAAGTCATCATTAAGGAAAATAGGGAAAAGTAAACAGAACTGTTATAAAAAGAATAAAAATGCCTGCATATCAATATTTTAATTCTGTAGGGTCCTTTATTTATATGGGTCACTACAAAAGTTTTGAGACAGACTATGTAATGGTCCATTATTTCACTTCTAAGAAACGCAGTGGACAGCATCCCTTCTGCTTCACCTGTGCAAGTTTCAATTTGCTTGGCATATTGGTGTTGCTGGAAAGGCTTCATTTGCTTCTGTCCTCACAAATTGTATGTTTCTTGGTTTTTGTGTATCTCAAAACTTTTGTAACGATCCCTGGGTAAGTCCCAAGAAACCCTCCAAAAAGATTTTTTCATTCTTTGAGTACTCACTCAACACAGGCTTTGGAATAAGACAGCCCTATACTTTTTTTGTCTTGAGCAACTTGCTTATCTCACTAAGCTTTTACTTCCTCATTTGTAAAATAGGCAGATAATGCAGATAACACCCTTAGCTTGATGCCTAGTATATAGTTAGCACTTAAATGTTAACTGTAGTGCTAGGAGCTAAATATAAATACAAATAAAATGTAAATACAACTTCTTAAAAGTTTTATTGGTTAGGTGTTGTGGCTCATGCCTATAATCCTAGCACTCTGGGGGGGAGGCAGAGGCAGGTGGATCCCCTGAGCTTAGGAGTTCAAGACCAGCCTGAACAAAAGGGAGATCCCTTCTTTACTAAAACATAAAAATTAACCAAGTGTTGTGGTGGGCACCTATAGTCCCAGCAACTCAGGATGCTGAGGCAGAAGGATCACTTGAACCCAGGAGTATGAGGTTGCTGTGAGCTAGGCTGACTCCCAGAAATCTAGCCTTGGGCAACAGAGTGAGACTCTATCTTTAAAAGAGAGAGAAAAAGGTTTCTTATCATTTTTCTATTCTTCTTGATATTTATTTCTTCAGGTTGCAAACACAAAAAGTAATGTAAAGTGATGTTAAAATAAGTAAAACTAAATTCATCATCTTGTCATAAGCATTTTTCTCTTTTCTGTATTTCCTTGGACTTTTTTTTTTTTTTTTTTGAGACAGAGTCTCAATCTGTCACCCTCGCAGCAACCACTAACTCTTGGGCTTAAGTGATTCTCTTGCCTCAGCCTCCCAAGTAGCTGGGACTACAGGCATCCGCCACAACACCCAGCTATTTTTTGGTTGTAGTTGTCATTGTTGTTTATTGGTGGGCCCAGGCTGGATTCGAACCCACCAGCTCCAGTATATGTGTCTGTCACCTCGGCCGCTTGAGCTACAGGCACCGTCCTTGGACTATTAATTCACATTTTACTTAAATATGATTCTTCCCTTTTCGTCTTCCCTATCCTGTTACATGTACATTACATCTTATCCATTTAACCTAGAATTATTTTTCAAGATCATTCCTACCCCTCCATGCCCATTGCTGCTCCCTAGAGTACCCTGATCTCTCATGTGAATAGATGCTAGTGAGTTATTTAAAACATTAATTATGAAGTAGCTTTTTCTGCCTAACCAAATAAAACTATTTTCCTGTTTCTTCTATTCCATGTTATCCACAGTTTTGTTTTGTTTTGTTTTTTGTTTTTTCTTTTTAGGTCCAACAAGCTTTATTATAAGACATCCAACAATCTGGAGAACAGTGAGAGTAGCCTCTTATTTCTGTTCTCAGTTACAATTTTAATAATTTTTAAAAAGGAAATAAACCTGGAAAATTTTAACTTTATTTGATAGGAAGTAACATCAAAGTAGTCTTCATTTTAACAATGTAAAGTGCTAAAATAACGGAAAGATAATTTTCACTTTAACAAAATATCTAAGTGAATAATTAAAGAAAACATCATATCAAAGTAATCTTTACCAGTATCACAACACTTATTATTTATATGTGACTACTTATTCAAGTCTCCAGAAATAAACATCCTCACAGTTATGGAGAAATGTTTGTTTATTATTGGGTGGGGGGTGTTTTTATTTGTTTGTCTTATGTTATCCACTAATCCTATCTACCCAACCTTGTTCTTTCTGTAACTTTGAGAACCCTGATGGAGTGAATAAAACTCACATGAAATAAAAGAGTAAGTTATTGAGACCTTCTTATTGTCACAAAATATTTTCACAGAAGAAAAATGGAATCCTTTAGCTTTTGAACTTGAGTCATCTAGATGTTCTATCTGCTTTATGAGTCTCTTAAGACTAAATAGCTTCATAAAAAAAATAAATATATGTAATATATCTAAAAAATATTAAAAGAACTATACAGTTCTCTTTTTTTGAAGATTTTTATCTTTTTATATATACATGTGTTTATAAGGTTTCCACTTTTTGCCTTCACAAAATTAAAAAGGCTTAAAATTTAATAACAATAACAATGCTTAAGATAAGGACTAGAAACAAAAACCTTGTAAAGAACAAACAAAGATAAATACATTCAGAAAAGAAATCAGATGATTACTGCATCAAAATACTAAGCAAGAATAATAATAATAATGCAAAGAAATTAACATTCACATTGTCAAATAAGAGTACGTCTATTATAGAATGCTTTGACTCTGAGGTTCAGTATGGAGTCATCAATTAACTTATTTTTTTTCCAAAGTCTCAAAAAATAGACAACTAATATCAATAAATAAAAGTAAAAGTTAATTTCAAAAAACAGATCATACCAAATATTATAGATAATAGAAAAATAAGAAATACTTCAAAATCATTCTAATCTGGATACACCCGATACTAAAATTGGAGAAAATATATTATTACAAAGGGGAAATTACAAACACATTTCACTTATAAATGAGGATACAATATCCTAAACAACATATTAACAAGTTGAATTAAAAATTAATGTTTAAGGCTTGGCGCCTGTGGCTCAAGTGGCTAAGGCGCCAGCCACATACACCTAAGGTGGCAGGTTCTAATCCAGCCCAGGCCCGCCAAACAACAATGATGGCTGCAACCAAAAAATAGCCAGGTGTTGTGGTGGGCGCCTGTGGTCCCAGCTACTTGGGAGGCAGAGGCAGGAGACTCGCTTGAGCCCAGGAATTGGAGGTTGCTGTGAGCTGTGATGCTATGG
>CAUYQV010145541.1:0-11529 GCA_963574575.1 Galagoides demidoff | reverse complement strand
CAAACTGATCAACACAGCCTACATGTCATTTTCTCAGTTATTGTTTTAAAACGTTCTGATTCTACTCTTAGAGAGTTTCACTTGTACCCCTGTAAGATAGACCTCAAAAATGGTCCCTCCAATCCCCCTCCCTCCACCCATTCCCCCCTCGCGTTCCTAATTCTATATGAAATCAGCACATTGTACTCCATAAATGCATTAATGTATACATGATCTATGTGTTTATGATTTAATAAAAAAATGACATAGTCTTATTTTGTAGATTATATTAGTAGAGATAGTATGTGTGAGAGTTAAGTATTGGCACAAAAATGGGCCTTCAATCAATGATAGCTATTATTCATATTTTTCTTTATAGGACCAAATAGTCCTCCCTTATTATGTTCCAGAAAATTAATATTAGAATATTGAAGGCATACCATTTAATATCCCTACTTTTTTAAACAATAGCATATACCAATAGTATCCATAAATTTATCTAAGTTCTTACCAAACTTCTTTATATGTTCCCCACACTAGATAAAAGACACCAAGAAACTTTAGAAAATGGGAAAAACCTTAAACAACCACAGAAATTAGAATTCATAGCAATATGAGATATGTACTGCACATCGTATATAAAGCAGGTAAGAGATTTGATGAGGGCAGCTCCCGTGCTCAGTGGTTAGGGTGCTGGGCACATACACCGAGGCTGGCAGGTTCAAACCTGGCCCTGGCCAGCTAAAGCAATGACAACTGCAACAACAACAAAAATAGCCAGGCGTTTAAATTTTAAAAACTTCTATAGTTGACTACCTCCTTAAGTTGACCTAATTTTCATGGATTGGACATGCACCCCAGGTACGTGTTAGAGCAGTAGGCCTAGATTCTTATGTTGACCACCTCTGTATGTTGACCTGTTTGTTACAGTCCCTTGGGTGGTCAACTTAAAAGATTCTCCTGCATTTGAATTCCTAGACAGACTAGCTGAGCTATAGTGGGTGTCAGATGATTCTTACACACCACCAGCAGTGGCCTTTGGACTTTGAACTGCAACATTGCTCTTTCCTGGATCTCCAGCCTATTGGCTCATCCTGTATATTTTGGACTTGCCAGCCTTCATAATCATCTGAGCCATTCTTTAAACACTCCACCCTAACTAATGCATTTCTTTAGTCCCTAGCAATACAGATGAATAAACAACTTAAATACTATATAGATACTCTTGTTATAATATAATGATTTGCTTTATGAGCTTAATATTTGTTTGTTTTATTAAATGTTTTTGTATCTCTATCAATGCAGAAAAAACATCTTCTACTCACTTGTATTGGTTGGAACTAGACATCCACTAATAAGGTAATCACTCATTTCTCCTAAAACCAGGGACATTAAAGGAAGACAGGCTCCGTTTACCAGTGATGCCAATATTCCCAGGATCATGAGTGTGATATCCAGTCCATTAGCAAAGCGGAACTGAGAAAAAAAAAAACAATGATATTGAAAGGTAAGTAGATCTGAATAGCACCAAGAGGAACTTAGTACATATTTTGTGAGAGGAAACTAAAATAATTTATGTTATTCCATTCATCCATGCAATAGCTAAGAAATATTTACAGAGCAATTTTCATAGCATCGTATTCAGCATTGTAGACAAAAGAGGGTATCTGAACTGCCAGCCTCCTTCACAATAGGGTTATCTCCTTGATAAAGTTTGTCAGGTGAAGCAACTTTTCAGTTTGTGGTTTGAATTCACTTTTGGAAAAAACAGGTCCTAATGGTATGACATTGACATTGAGATTAGAGCTAGTGGACGGGATGCTTGGGAACACGTGTGTGAAAATGTTTCTTAAACATAATTCCAGAGAAGTGTGCTGACATATTTTCTGATACATAGGCTCTACAACATACTTAGATAATTTTTTATTTAAAAAGGATCTATAAGAGTTTTATAATAATAATAATACCACATATCCATAAATAATTATTGGAAAATATTGAAATGTAGTACAAATCACTCATAATTCTCCACCACTCTGACATGACACCTGGTAATGTTTATGCAAGATACACACATACACACACACACACACACTTTCGCTTACCCACATACCCCTGTAATTGTTTTTATTGTTTGTTTTTATTGTTGTTGTTTTGAGACAGTTTCATTCTGTTGCTCTGGGTAGAGTGCTCTGGTGTCATAGCTCACAGCAACCTCAAATTCTTAGACTCCCCCCCAAAAAAATTCTTGGACTCAAACAATCCTCTTGCCTCAGCCTCTGAGTAGCTGGGACTACAGGTACCCGCCACAATGCCTGACTATTTTTTAGAGACAGGGTCTCACTGTTGCTCAGGCTGGTCTCAAACTCCTGAGCTCAAGCAATCCACCTGCCTTGGTCTACCAGAGTGCTAGGTTTATAGGTGTGAGCCACTGTGCCCAGCTCCCTCTAATTTCTTTTTTTAAATTGAGATCATGGTACAGAAGTTGTGCTATTTTTTTCTTAGTCCTTATTATGGAACTTTCGGGTTGCTTTTATTTTATTTTTCCTACTGGAAATGACACTGTGATGAATTTTTCTTTTAATTCTCCTTTTCCGCAAGTAATGGATGTACACTATCACACAAACACAACCATTGTATGTACACCATCACATAAACACAAACATTCTATGATAATAATCCACAATTATTCTATGACAATAACCCACAATTTTCTGACCCTCACACTTTCTAAGTGATTTTCACTTACGATCTCAATAGGTCCAACAGCTTGCTTTCTCACTTTAGGCAGTTGTTCCCGGAGTGTACTGGAAAATAAATGTTTCAAATGCAAAAATGACATGGTGAAATGCAAATTTTTCCACTACCAGTTTGTTGAAGTATCAGATAATACCCTTGGCAACATGGATATTTGTAAAACAGACTTAATGACAGACAGTTGTCACTGGATGTCTCTAAGTGTGTTAGGGTCTTAACCAAAGACATTCATCTGGAGTAGGATTTTTAAAAATTGTGGTAAAATACACATAACATAGACTTTACCTTCTTAAGCATTTTTAATCGAGGCAATCAAGGCACTAAGTACATTCACATTGTTGTGCTACGAGTCCCACCCTTTATCCACAGAACTCTTTTTACTTAGCAAAACAAACTGTGTACTCATTACACAGTGACTATCGTGCCCTCCTCCTTACCCTCCATGATTCTATTTTCTGTCTTTATAAATTTGGCGACTCTAGGTACCTCATCTGAATAGAATCAGGTAGTGTTTGTCTTCCTTGACTGGCTTACTGTCTTCAAGGTTCATCCTTGAATTATTCACTCAGCATAATGTCTTCCCATGGTGTCATCCCTGTTGTAGCAGGTGTCAGAGTTTTTTTCCTTTTTCAAGACCTAACTCTACTCCTGTAATCCATTGGAGTGTATATGCCAAATTTTGTTGGAAACTTAAATTGCTTCCATATTGTGGCTGTTGCTAATAATGCTGCTCTGAATATGGGTGCACAAATATTGGCTTGTATTTTTGTGAGACAGGGTCTCACTTTGTCATCTGGGCTAGTTACAGTGCATGCAGCCTAGCTCATTGCAACCTCAAACTCTTGGGCTCAAGCTATCCTCCTGCCTCAGCCTTCCAAATAGTTGGGACTACAGGTGCATGCCATTGTGCCCAGCTGATTTTCCTGGTATTTGTAGAGTTAGGATCTTTCTCTTGTTCAGGTTGGTTTGAACTCCTGTCCTCAAGGGATCCTCCCACCTTGGCCTCCTAGAGTGCTAGGATAACAAGCATGAATCCCCCACGCCTGGTCCGTAAGTATGTCTTTGACTCCTGGCTTCCAATTCTTTTGGGTATATAACCAGAAGTAGAATTGCGGGATCATATACTAATTCCGTCCTATTTTTAATATTTTGAGGAACTGCCATAGTGTTTTCCACAGCAGTGCATGAGGATTTTAATTTCTCTATATTCTCACCGACACCTGTTTGTTCCTCTCTTTCCGTAGTAGTCATTCTAATGCCATGGTTCTCAACCTTCAAATGCCGCGGCCCTTTAATACAGTTCCTGTGGGTTGAGACCCACAGGTTGAGAACTGCTGTATCTAATAGGTATCAAGTGATGGATTAAAACTTTTAAACTTTTGTAACAAAATGCTCAAGAGCAACTATGAGCTTTGAATGAAATGAATTCTATTAAGAACATATTAAGTTACTCTGAATTTTGTCCCCTATTTGAAAACTTCATTTATTTGGAAGTCCATATGAAAGTTGTAAATTCTATCCATTTACAGAAATCTGGTGGTTAAACACACACAACAACCCCACCTCCTCCCAGGAGCCTGCAATATGACCGTAAGACTGGACAGGAACAGGTGAGTCCTCTGTGAAGACGTCGCAGGAAGACAAACTTGCGCCTGTTTTCCTTAAGCTTTCTGACATATCTCCCTGTCAGCTTTTGATAAATGGCAAAAGGCAATTCGCTTCCATGTCTTCCACTTGGGGTTAATGATTTACTTATGTTCAGGCCTATTTGCTCCGGGTTGAGGCACAGATGGCAAAAAAATGCTTTAAGACTGTAAAATCCCACCACCCCTTCTCCCACCTCTAAATGCAGATTGTAAACCTTAAATCCCGGTAAGCTCTCTTCTCTTGAGTAGTTCTGTTTTAGGGAAAACATTTCTAACTCCACGGAAAGCTTCGCAAGGAGGGCTGGATTGGTTCCAGAGGAGAGCAGCAGGTGGGCCAGCGTAGGTTTGAGGGTCTCCTGCCTCCTGGGCCCCGCCCCCAAGTGTTGCCTGGTAACAGCGGGGAGGTGGAGCCAAAGGCGCCCAGGGGAAACTGAATCTGCCGGGCTCCATCCGGCAGGCCGCCAGCCACCACCTAGCTGGCTCCCAATCCTAGCGTGCTCTTTGCTGGTTTGCAAGTTGGAGAGGATCTTAAAGCTACCTGTGGTTCAGTATTTCAATTTCTTTAATGCAAATCAGTGTGGCTCAAAGGAGCGACATAATTCTACTCCCAGCTTCAAATGAGTCACTTCCACCTAATTGGAATCCTGCCCGATTCCACACCTGCATCCCACCGATTTCACTTTTCAGGGATCATCCAACCCTTAACCTTCAATCCTTGTCGCTTTTCCCTTTTATGTTGTTTTTTTCTCTCATCCTCTCTTGTCCTGTAGTCATCCGAGTGGAATTTGGCATTTTCTCCATTATTCATAGAAACTAACAAAATTAACCACCCCCCAGGTCTAGGCTTCTATTGGTAGCATGCAGATGTTGCAGCCTGCTGTTGTGTTTCTAATTAACCTATTAGCTTTTGTGGTTTCCCGCGGTATCTCAAGAAAACTTATTAGGTCTGTAGTTACTATTATCATGACCACTTTAAAGAATAGGAAGCTCAATCACAGAGCGAACAACTCAAGTTCAGAGAGCTAGTTATTGAACTTGAATGTGACTCCAGAGGTGGAACTTTTATTGTTTGGGATTCATTGAGGGTACAAAGAATTAGGTTATACTGATTGCGTTAGGTAAAGTCCCTCTTATAATTGTGTTTCGCCCCCAATAATTGTGCCATACACCATGACCCCCCAACCTTCCCTTCTCCCCTCCTCTTTCCCCTACCCTCCACCATGTATTAGGTCATCTACTGCCTTCATATTAGAATTGAGTACATTGGATTCTTGCTTCTCCATTCTCGTGATACTTTACAGAGGTGCAACTTTTAACCACCACATTATAATGCAGCCTGTGACATATATGATGGAACCAGGATTTACTCACCCCACAGGTAATGCTTAGATGCACAATGTATTCTAATAAATCTATTCTTTCATCATCCCCTCACATCAGCAGGCTGGGGCACAGAATTTAGAGAATCTGTTTTGAATTTATGAGGAAATTGTGCTTAGAAAGGGAAAAACTGACTTTGGGGAAATAACCACAAGAAGAGAATAGCAATAACTCATTAAAAAAGAAGTGTGGGGTTTAGAATGCTGCTCTGTAAATATTTCAGAATATGCCCAGAGAGAATTGCCTTCAGCTTCAAGAAGTTTCTGACTGAGCCACTCTGACCCCTAAGAAAACAGCAAGGGAGGGAGTGCCCTTTCTGACTGTTTTCCACATTAATGAACTATGTGACCTAGAAGGAGCCTCTCCAGTTTTATAGATTGTACATCTAAATGGAACTAGATTATTATGACACAAGTGGGAATAAAATGGATTTAAAACTATTTGCATTGAAAAATCTCTAATTAATGAATTATATGGGTATAAAACTGACATATGTATTCACACAGACATCCATTCAGTGAAAAAATAACTAGAACCCACTATTTTCTTTTATTAAATTTATCACATGGAATAAAACGAGTGGAATGGAAAGACCACAGAAATGTTTCTCTCTCCTTTCTTTCTTTCTTTTTTGATAAAGAGTCTTTGTCACCCAGGCTGGAGTGCAGTTGTGTGCTAACAGCTTGCAGCAGCCTCAATCTCCTGGGTTCACCCAATCTTCTTGCCTCAGTTTCCCCAGTAGCTAAGACGTTAGACATATACCATTATGCCTGGCTGATTTTTCTATTTTTTTGTAGAGACAGGCTCTTGTTGTGTTGCTTAGGCTGGTTTCAAATTCCTGACCTTGAGCCACCCTCCCACCTCAATTTCCTGAAGTGCTAGGAGTATAGGCCTGAGTCACCAAGCCTGGCCAAGAATTGAGATAAAAACTTCAGGCATCTTTCCTGTATGTACTAGTAAGTTACACAGTACAAGAAATTCATAAGAGGAGATATCTGAAGCACTAAATTAATAAATTCCATGGCTATTTCACTCCCTAAACTAACTACTAAACCAGTTGTAACACTGATTATGTTGAAGTTCAGCAAAATGAAAATAATCATTTTTTAAAAAAAATTACAAACATTCTTGCTAGACCTGTGAAAAGCATAAGATATATTTGAAATTGCAGAAGAATACTTTTTGTAGAATTTAGGGAAAGCTTACCGATTTCTCCAATGATTTTCTTGCATTTCCTCAGTACTTTCAGAATTTGCCATCTTATTTACAATTTAATTCTGAAATAAAATGTTAATAAATACATTATGACTATAAATTTTACCACTTAGTTGACATGCAGCATTCTTTATATTCCAAACAGCTTCTGAAAAAGCAGATCGATCAGAATTTCCCCCTGCCCAGCCTTGTACTCCAACTAAAGTTTCCGATTAGGCTGTTCATCTGTTTAAATTCTGTCCTTGAATTTATAAGATCTTCACTTCATTCTGGGCTTAGATTTGGAGCTAATGAATATTTTAGAATTCTAATAAGCAAGTCGGAGCTTCCAACTTCTCCCATATGCCACATATGGATTAACAGTTACAGAAAACTAAAACATTTTGAAAACCTACTCATCATTAAAACTATATTAAGCATGATGTATTCATCCTTTGCATGATGATACTTCAGAATCTGAGCTTGTCTTAAGATCACAATTATGTTCATAAGTTATCATGTTATTTATCATAGATATTGGTGACTCCATCTCATATATTAGGCTATCTAGCATATTATCCAATACTGAGATGATTATAAAGGTATGGATTTAAAATCTAGAGTTGAATTGCTAATTAAATAGTACCTAAGGATATGAAAAAGCTAATAAAGTTTCAAATAGCAAGGTTCTCCATGAAAGGATGAGTCCCAATGGGTCAGAAATGCTTTTAGCGCCAAGCAGTAAGGGATAGTACAAATATGATTCTCGGTTGCTCATTCTTCCTTTTCCAGAAGTCAGGGGTTGTATTTGGCCCAGGAGGTGGTTATAACTGCTGTCCTGACTTTACAGTATCTCTACGAATTTGACATACAGGTAAGAAAAGTAGTAAAGTAGAAAATAAGATGATTGAACAATTATTCACGTTTTGTAGAAATTAACTATATAACAAAATTCATCCATTTATAAAAAGAAATAAAAACAAGGAAGGCTTACCTTAGTAAGTACATGATCTTTCCATTTATACCAAAATCATGTGCACATTCTCTCCTCAACAGATAACCAACTGTCCTTTCATAACTGTGTTCACCAAACTTATTTTCTGATCACTTTGTAATATCTGATTACAGCACTGGCCAATTTTCCGGGAAGGATCGTTGTGTTCTTCATGTTATTCTGCCTTGAGAGACAACGTGGGCAAAGAAATTCACTGAGCCAAATAAGGACTTTTTTTTTTTAACATCTGCAGTATCTATATACTGAGTTTTCTATTGTTTCATCCTTTAATATCTTTTTAGTTAGGAGAATTAATAACTATTGTAGGTAAAATAAATGTCTGTACATGTCAACAGCATCTTTGCACAGAAAGTGTTTATTCAGTAGTACCTTATCCGAGGCATTGATTTCAGCACCTCATTCTGGTTCCCTGAAAGTGACCCCCTCCTTCTGATTTCCTTTGGCTGTGTTATGTTCAATGATGCATTGTGCCTTGTATTACAAATCCTGCTTGCCCTGTTAGACTGTATTTCTTTTTTTTTTCAAATTGCTTAATTAATTAATTATTTTTAATTTTATTAAGTCAAATACACATAGATCATGGATACATTCATGCCTATGTGCTGATTTTTTTTATACAATCTAGTGTGATTACATTTAACCAATCAACATAGCTTTCACCTTATTTACTTGATTATTGTGCCAAAACATCTATGTTCCACATTTCACAGATTTGACTTGTACCCTTGTCATATGTTCCATAGGTGTGATCACGTCTTTTACCCTCCCTCTGTTGAACCTCCCCCCTCCCCTCTCCTCCCACTCCACTTCTCTCCATCATCCTGGGCTATAGTTGTGTTCTATTTTTTACAAGAAAGGGTGAGTAAATATAAGTAGGTTTCATAGAAGTACTGAGTACATTGGATACTTTTCTCTCCATTCTTGAGACACTTTACTCAGGAGGATATGTTCCAGATCCCTCTATGTAAACATAAAAGAGATAAAGGCTTCATCTTTTTTAAGGATGCATAGTATTCCATGGTTTACATATACCACAATTTATTAATCCATTCATGGGTTGAGGGACACTTGGGCTTCTTCCATGACTTGGCTATTATGAATTGAGCTGCAATGAATAATCTGGTGCAAAAATCTTTTTTGCTAAGTAATTCTTGGTCTTTTGGATATACTCCTAGACGAGGAATTGCAGGATCCAATGGCAGGTCAATTTTTAGTTTTCTGAGTGTTCTCCAAACTTCTTTCCAAAAGGAACGGACTAGCTTGCAGTCCCACCAGCAGTGCAGAAGTGTTCCGTGGATGTGGAGAAAAGGGAACACTTCTGCACTGTTGGTGAGATTGTATTTTTGTATTTATTCCTTCATGAATGAATTGACAAAAGTATAGAGCTTATATGACATACAAGGTGGGAGTTTCTAAGTATCAAAAGATACGTTCCCTTTTCCTGAAGAACTCCTTATCTTCTGCTTTTCTCTACACTGCGTCTTACCACCCGGCATGGCCCCTATATTAGCAGCATTAGCATCCTTTGAAACATGACTAAAAATGCAGGATTTTTAAAAATGTCTTTTAATTGCTTCAAAATATATGTAATGAAATTTAACATTTTAACCATCTGAGTGCACGATTTACAGGCATTAAGTTCATAGGCAATGTATGCAACCATCACTGCCATCCACATCCAGAACGTTTTAAACCTCAACTTGAAACTCTTCTGTACCTATTAAACTCTCATCTCCTCCACCCCCCAGCCTCCGGTAATCTCTGTTTTACATTCTGTCCCCTGAATTTTACTATACTAGGGATCTAATTTAAGTGGAAGCATGCAACATTTGTCTTTTTGTGTCGGGATTACTTCATTTATATGATGTTTTCAAGGTTAATCAGTTTATCAGAATTTTATTCCTTTTTAAGTCTGAACAATAGTGTATGTATACAACACATTTTGTTTGTTCATTCATCTGCTGATAAACACACATTGTTTTGACCTTTTGGCTGTTGTGAATAATGGTGCTATGAACATCGGCATTCGAGTATTTCTTTGAGTAACTTTTCATTTCAATTCTTGTATATGTATACACCTAGATGTAGAATCTCTGAATCATATGGTTAGTCTACATTTAAGTTTTTCTTTTCCTTTCTTTTCTTCTTTTTCCCTTCCCTTCCCTTCCCTTCCTTTCCCTTCCCTTCTCTTCCTTTTCCTTCCCTTCCCTTCCCTTCCTTTTCTTTCTTTCTGTATTTCTCTCTCTCTCTTTCTCTTTTTGAGACAAGTTCTTGCTCTGTTGTGGTGGCTGAAGTACAGTGGTATAATCATAGCTCACAGCAACCTTAAACTTCTGGGCTCAGGTGATCCTCCAGCCTCAGGCTCCTCAGTAGCTGAGACTACAGGTGCACACTACCATGCCTAGATGAGTTTTAAAATTTTTTTCTTTTGTAGAAATGGAGTCTCATTATTGCCCAAGCTGATCTTGAACTCCTGGGCTCCAGAAACTCTCGGACTCCTAAAGTGCTGGATTATAAGCATGAGCCACTGTACCTCATCTCTATGCTTAACTTTTTGAAGAATCTCTGTACTTCACAGCAGCTGCACTATTCTACATTACCACCAGCGATGAATAAGGTTTTCAATTTCTCCACATTTTTACTAATACTTAATATTTTTTGTTAATTGATAATAGAAATCCTCGTGAGTGTGAAATGGCATCTCATTGCAGCTATGATTTTCATTTCTCTAATGACTAGTGATGGTAAGCATCTTTCATGTGTGTTTACTGGACATTCATATATCTTCTTTGGGGAAATTTCCATTTCAATTCACTGCCCATTTTTATTATTCTTTGTTTTGTTTGTTTGATTTTTGAGACAGAGCCTCACTTGGAGTGCTGTGGCATCATAGCTCACAGCAACTTCAAACTCTTGGGCTCAAGCGATACTCTTGCTTCAGCCTCCCAAGGAGCTGGGACTATAGCCAGAGCCCCCGGTGGAGTGCTGTGGCATCATAGCTCACAGCAACTTCAAACTCTTGGGCTCAAGCGATACTCTTTCTTCAGCCTCCCAAGGAGCTGGGACTATAGTCACTTACCACAATGCCTGCCTATGTTTTAGAGATGAGAGTCTCACTATTGTTCAGGCTTGTCTCAAACTTGTGAGCTCAAGTGATCCTCCCACCTCGGTCTCCCAGAGTGCTGGGATTACAGGCATGAGCCACCATGCCTGCCCTTCATTACCCATTTTTAAATTGTTTTTTAGTTCTTTTAGTAGTGAGTTGTAGAAATTCTTTGTACCGGCTCGGCGCCTGTGGCTCAATGGGCTAAGGTGCCAGCCACGTACACCTAAGGTGGCAGGTTGGAATCCCCAGCCTGGGCCGGCCAAACAACAATGATGGCTGCAACCAAAAAATGGCCGGGCATTGTGGCGGGCGCCTGTGGTCCCAGCTACTTGGGAGGCAGAGGCAGGAGACTCGTTTGAGCCCAGGAGTTGGAGGTTGCTATGAGCTGTGAGGCCATGGCACTCTCCCCAGGGGGATAGCTTGAGGCTCCGTCTCAAAAAAAAAAAAAGAAA